>JAHBMJ010003291.1:0-5000 GCA_018398765.1 Chromera velia | reverse complement strand
TTAGGCCGAGGATATGTTGAAGTTCTCGCTGCGAAAGTGTGTGGCCCCACACAGTGTGGGGTGTCAGACTCACAGAGTTTGACTGTCCTGGCCTTGGTTGTTTGCCAGTCTTTCACTTTCTTTGTGAAAGACAATGTCATGTTACAGTGGTGGAAAAGCGCACACTTGTGCAAAGCCAGCATGTCAGTTGCTAGGCTTGCTGTCTCATAGACTGTCCTGGCCTCGGTTGTTTGTCTGTTGCTGTTTCCTTTGTGTGGCTACTCACGTCTCTGGCACAGAAGGTGGAGGGAAGGCTGGTGACTGGGAATGGTGAGGGGTAGAGTGGGGTGGGAGGGAGCAAATTAGGCAGATACATGGAAGTAGAGACGTTGCGGGACAACATCGAGAAAGTGTATGGAGGGAAGAATAGAGAAGAGAGACTGGAGGGAGGGAGAGATTGAGAATTTGGCTTCAACTACCATGGATGAGTTAGGAACAGACTCCAACTGTCCATGGTGTTCTATACGGTTCTGTACTGCAAGTTGTTGGAGGAATAACTGAGGGACAGGCGCAAGCAGCTGGAGAACCTTCTCCTTACCTAACACTGCCAGATCATACAAACACGCGGACACGACATCCACACCACCGTTGCAAAGACTCTGTTGGTTGACCCCCCCTGGCCCGATATAAAGACAACCTACGCAGTCTTCCAACAGGCAGTGGACAAAGCCATCGACCTCCTGACCTGGGGTCAAATACTCAGATGCCAGTGAGAGAGAGAGTGAGTGACAGACTAGGTGAAGGCTGGGGAAGCAGTTCATTCATAAAGAAAGGGAAGTTGTGTACAAGATGATTGATAAGCATACAACATGTTTCCCTGCAGAGGTTCTTTTCTGCATGGCCTTTTTCTTGTCTGCCGATTCTTCCTCGCCCTCTCGTTTTATTTCCTCCTCTCCTTTCTTCTCCTTCCTCTCCCCGGAAGGATGCAGATGTCTACATCCAAGCACCCTCTAGCTGCAGGCTGTCATGCATGAGCGAATTCTTGACTGCTGCATGACATATCTTGTTGCTTTCTTTCTGCCTGCCTGGCAGTACATGCATCCCCCTAGATCGATTCAATTTGCTTACCTGCAGGTGTACAATGGAGTGCTTGAGTGTATCCATCCATCCATGAGTCTGCCCACCCCAAGTTGGTCAACGAGAAGATCGGGAAGAACGTCGGGTACCTGATGGGGCATGAGACGAGGGACAACACTTGTACGCTCTCGGCCCCCTGCCTGGAGACAGTGCCCAGCCGCAGCGTGTTAAATTTCTTTAAGCTTGTGCCTTTTTAAATAGACTTTTGCCTTCAAGTCGGACCTGAAATGTTATATTACGTTTTACGCTATATTTATACTGCATAGATTATCCCCTCTCTCCAATTAATCAGCCAAACAAAAAAGAAAAACATAAAGTACGTGCTCCGGGTTTTATGGATGATACTTTAAATCCATTTTTTTTTTATTTATGAAGTGTCATTGACAGGTTAATACAACAACTGACTGTACTGACAATTGAAACTTTTGTACTAGAAAGTGACTTTTAATTTTCTATATATCACACTAAATACTACATAAAAAACTAAGTCTTTAAAACATTTAGAATGATTCTATTTATTGTTTTTTACTTGCATAAAAGCATGAACAACTTTTAAAGATAAGCTTTAATGGGTGTGGTATGTGTGTGTTGGAAATTGTTAGACGTAAGTGAGGTGAAAGAGTTATAGTATATTGATATCGGAGAGTAAGTACAGACTCTGCAAGCCGCTGCAAGTATGTGGCAATGCGTAGTGTAATGCATAAACAAGCTAATTTTTACTTTTAATAGAATCTATATAATGCTTTCTGCCTTACTCCCTGCCTTATACTCTCTGAATCACTCCCTTTTTTACCCTTCCTTCATACCCTTCTTTTGATCCGACTCTCCACCTTTTTCCTTTCTCTCACTTTCTGATCGTTTCCCTCTTTGCTCTTAAAGAAACCGTTTCCCCCTTTTAGCCATTTCCCCCTTTTCACTCTCCGGACGTCTCCGTCTTTTTTCTTTTTCTCTTCTGTCTCATCAGCTTCGTATGCTAAAGGTCCCTGCTTTACCCCTTTTGTCTCTTTTCTGTTTCTATCTTTTTCTGTCTCAGGCTCTCCATGTGTGTCAGAAGGCCCCTCTCTTCTCCTTTTCATCTTGTTAATCTATCTTTCTTTCTTTCTATTCTTTCATTCATCCATCCATCTGTCTTCCTATCCAGTGGAACCCCCCCAACCCTTTCTTTGATTCGCTCCTTTCTTTACTTGTACCCTGTTCTTTTTCTCTTCGTCATTCTCTTTTTTCCCCATTTTTTTCTTTGTTCTGTTTGCCAATTTTTGTTTCTCTCCCGTCGCCATGCAGCCATGTTTGATTGCCTTTTTCGTTCTTCCTTAATTGTTTTGCTGCTTATCGGAGGAATAGCCTTAAGTAAGATCGAGATAACAACGGCGCCTGGGAATGCTTTCGATATGCTCACATATTTAAATAGTACATTGAAGTGATGCAGGAGCAACATTGTAAGTCAATCTGTTAATTGGGCCTCTCTAATATGAGTCTCTTTGTATGCTTCTAAGTTAAGGTTGTCAAGACACTTAGTGACTTTGTAATCTAGCTTATGATCCTTCATTTTGTTTTTACCGTCGTTTATATCTACAGATAGGTCTATATCTAGGTCGACATACTGATTGATATAATCGATTTACTGCATGAAATTGATTAAACCGTTCCAATATCTTCTTTTGTGGCACTTTAAATTTTACATAATTTTTTATTCATAATTAAATTTATAATTTTTCATCTAGTTTTTCATCTAGCTGTTCATTAACTCAGACTCGACTGTTTGATCCAGAGTTACAAGCTAGTGCTAGACAGTATCAACAAGTTAACTAGCGAATCAAGTATATGAGATTAATTTTTTAAAAAATGAATGATTATTCCGATTTTTTAAATATGATTTTTAACAACAAAACATCTATATAATGTTATCGTTGGAGAAGAAACATTTAAGACCTGGTTATCGTTAGTTCAGAAGTTATAATCAGAACTTGATTTCAATATATGAATTTACTATGCATACCAAGCTATATTACCTACAACTAGATTAAAATTTACTCCAAAAATGACTTGAATTAGGTGTTTTCTCTTCTATCAAAGAATTGTATCTAGTATCATATATATCTAGGTCCGACTTGAGGGCAAAAGTCCATTTATGAAGGCACAAGCCTCTTTGTGAATGAACAACTTCTTGCATGGGGCCTCTGGGATCGGAGGAGAAGCCCTATGGCCTTAGCTAAGTGTATGATACCGTGATGGTCTCAGGAAGTAGAGAAGAGCTGGCACAACGTTAGGCAGGCAGACAGGCAGTAGGGTGACCGCAGACTAGGACCGCAGATGTATCTTCTCTCTCTCTCTCTCTCTCTCTCTCTCTTCTACTTCGCAGGAGAACACAAAAAAAGAAAGGAAATAGAAGAATAGAAGAGATGGAAATAGAGGGAATTCAGGGTGTATGTTTTTTTTGTGTGTTTTTTCCTTTGTTTTGTATTGGTGTGCTCTCGCTTTCTTTCGATGACGGTAGTTTCATTTGAAACCGCGTTTTCTTTTTGAGTCAGGAATAGAATTAAGGAGGAGGGAGATGTGTCTAGGCGAAGTAAGAAGAAGAGAAGGGAAGCTATCAGAAGTAAGCATCTATTGCGCTAGTGCTGACTAATGGGCTATCCTTCTTTTCCTTATCTTTTTTACGTGCATGTGTGCGTCCATTGTCTTTCGATCGTTTGTTTCTTCTTCCGCAGTCCCGATGGGGGCAGTGCAGGTAGCAGAGTATCTTGAAGGTGACTCTGGAAATAGAGTGGTCGGTGTCTGCGGGGATCTCCGGTCTGGTTGCGATGAGAGCGGAGGGGGGGGGGAACAACGTTAAGGCGGCAGCAGTAGTCACTGCATAGATGGCCAAGACCGACTTGTTGAAACGCCTGATGGATATAATTGATTCAAAGGAAGAGGTCAGTCAGTTCTTCCCTCTCTCTTCTTTTTTTTTGTCTCTCTCTCTCTGTCGGTTTCTGTCTCTGCCTTTTTCCCTGCTTTGAATCCTCCAATTTTTTTCGAGTCCGATTCTCTCCCGCCCCCCCCCTCCGCACTGACATGAGCACGCAGGAGCTACACGATGCCCTTTCCACCCGTGGGTGGACCTATCTCGACAAGACGGACAAAGAATACGAGAAGTGGCGAGAAAAGACGAAGAAAAAGATCCTGAAGGAGACGGGAGTGATACCCGAATTGATGGAGACAGAGGTCACCTTCTCCTTCGTCCAATCGTAGGAATCTGATTTCACGTCAGTCAGTCAGTCAGTCAGTCAGTCAGTCAGTCAGTCAAACAGAATGAAGAAGGAGGGACAAAGGAAAAGATCCTGAAGGAGACGCGAGAGGGACGTAAGGAGGGAACAGAGCGGTCGGTGTCTGCGGGGATCTCCAGTCTCCTTGCGATAAAAGCAGAGGGGGAGGAGGACAAAGTCACTGCCCAGGAAGACGGCATTGGGGACGAGGAGGGAGGGGGAGTTCTGATGCCTGACGTGTTGGTGGAAGACCTGGCTCGGGAGATGGGAAAGAGGAGGGATGCCGCGGAGAGGCTGTGTGGAGCCTCCGTCGCTTCCCTCTCTCTGTGGGGGGTGATGCTCCACGAGGTGGTGGGCGTCCTGAGGGCTGCCCTCCCTCTCTTCCCCTCCATACCTCGGGACTCAGATGCAAGGGTGACCGTCCGGAATTGTACGGCCCTGTTTGAGGAGTGGTGGGCTACCCAAGCCCCACAGAGGACCGGGAGGCCTGGTGTGTCATGTGGCCGGAGAAGGGGGGGGGATGGGGGGTGGGGGGGAGGAGGTGCCTTCGTGACGTGAAGGCAGCGTCACTGCTGCTCCAGGTAGTGACGGCCTTCGGGGATCTCATCTTGGACCGCCCCAAAGATGCCCCCCCCCCCG
>JAHBMJ010003290.1:0-11392 GCA_018398765.1 Chromera velia | reverse complement strand
GGGGGGGGGAGAGAGTTGTTTCTGGATGTTCATTTGGGGTCCCGGGACCCGCTATGGGTTTCGGGCACCTGATGTAAGATGTTTTGTGCTCCATGGAGATGTAATGTTGGAATTGGGGCCACACGCATGCAGGCACAGTTCCATGTCTCCGAGAGACGTGCTGAGGGGGCGGCACGGCACGAACCTCTGTGTTATGACGCCTACACACAGGACGGTGGGAAGTTCAGAGGGACGTCTGCTGAGCCGGTGAAAGTGGAGCCTTTGGAAGACGCTTGCCAGTTCCACCTCGCCTTCGTGCTCGCACAGTACTTCCACCACGACCTTCAGTTTCCTCAGACAGCGACTGACAGCTTCACTGCAGAGTCCTCTGTCGACATGCCAGGTCTCTGGAGGCTGGTTCCTTTGGAAGGGGGCGTGTGCCACATTGCTGCGGGGTTCAACACGCGCATGGAGGTTGAGGGCGGGGGTGGAGCGGAGGCGGTGCGGCGCGTGTGGCGAGAGCTGAGCCTTCGTGCGGCATCGAAAGGATCTGCAATTTTCGTGTTGAGCAACAGAGGGTCGTTTGCAGTGAGTGAAGGGGGAGGGGAGAGTGGGAAGATTGCCTTGAACGACAGCACGCTTGCGTCGTTACAAAGTGCCAATCCTGCTTTCTGGGGCCACATGGTGGAGGGCGCAATTCGAGAGAAGCTCCTCTTTGCATGCAGTCAGGTGGCGAAAGCTCTCTGTGGAAGTCTGGAGCCCTTCGATGCGGACGAGACGCTCAGAGTGGAGGTGTGTGGGAGGGAGGGTGCTCTTGTGTCTGTCTGTCTGTCTGTCTGTCTGTCTGTATAGTCTGTCTGTCTGTCTGTCTCTCTCTCTCTCTCTCTCTCTCTCTCTCTCTCTGTGTGTGTGTGTGTATGTGTGTGTGTGTGTGTGTGTGTGTGTGTGCGTGCGTGCGTTTGCGTGTACACGTATGTATGTGTCTGTGTGAATGTGTATGGGTGTACGTGTACGTATGTCCGTACGTGTGCGTGCAGGCAGGAAGAGAAGCTGCCGAGTTGCTCTGCCTTCCTCAGGAGATCGTGACCGCCCTCTTTCCGCATCCGGAGGCAGGGGCAGAAGGGCCCCCCGACGTCAAGGGGCACCGCTCCTCCATCTCCTCTCATGTTCTCGATAGATCCTCGAGTGGTCATCGGGCAGAAGAGAAGGGGGTCCTCGCAGCTGCACAGCTTCTCTCAGATAGGGCAGCGGTGGTCCTCTCAAAAAAGGGGGAGGCGGCCAAGGGGAAGCCGTACATAGAGAGAGCTCTAGATGTGTTCACTGATGTCCTTTCTGAAGGGAAAAAGGAAGAAACCTCCATCGAGGGGACGGACGGCATCCAAGTTGCCGTTGTGCTCTCCCTTCTTCTTCCAAGACTAGCGGGGGGGTCTGTGTCATCTCTGGCGGAGAATCTGGCCGTCCGGCCGCTGACGGTGGATGAGTTGGGGGTTGTGTGCGAGCAGGGTGAGACGAGTGAGAAGGACGGGCCTGCACCTGCGTTGGTGGGTCCGGTCGGGTCATTGCAGATTGGAGACTCTCTCAAAGTTTTGTGCCATCTAGCCACTTGCTAGGCAAAAAAGAAAAACACCTTACAAATGCCTGAGTAGCCAACTTGAAGCGTTCGCATGAAATTCTTAAAATTATGCTAGAAATTATTTTAACTATATCTAATCAACTATAACAGATTCAAGTTAGATGTTTGAATTGTATTTTAAATGTACTCAGTACTAGACTAAGGTAGGTAGGAAATATTTAGCAAATGCCGAAGAAGGCATTCGGACAGAGGAGCGTCAAGTATGAGGTTGCATGAGAGAGAGAGCTAGCAGCGAGAGCAGTAACCAGGACAGAAGGAAGAGATGAAAGACGTATAGGCCAGACGCTAGGAACAAACTTTAAGTTAATGCCTCCGAAAAATAGACTAATTTACTAGACTGATCGTGAACGTTTTCCCACTCAAAAACGAAAAAAGACTTGGTATACTATGGTACTCGCCATACTGCTACTGAGCAGCTACTCGGCATCATTGCAACGCCAGTTAATTGTAGCTAGTTGTAACGTGCATGATGTAGTGTACTAGTATATGATGATGCAACATGGAAATAAACCTAAACACCGATACTTTCAACACCGACATTGTTAAATATCATTTTCCGTTTTTAAATGTAAGATGCCTTTTTTTCGTTTTTAAATGGGAAAACGTTCACGATCATGAAAAGGATGAAGGAGGACAAAAGCATGTCGAAGCAGGTCGAGGATTGAACGGGGTCAGGGATGGTAAATAAACACCCCTTGCATGCCTATCTCCCATTCGGTTCGCACCGAGACTCAATATCCAGTCAGACCTTCACACGCCTACTAAGCTAGGCGCCTAGTCAGATAAATTAAAAAAAAAATATTTTCAATTCTTCTTTAAAAAATGATAATTAAAATTTTTTAAAATTAATCCTATAAAATCATAGCTACTTGTATGATAACATGTTAAGTTTTAATATTGTAATAATACTTGATAATCAAATAAATTAATAGTTTCTATTATTAATCTATGGACAATGTGAACCATCTTTCACAGTGCAACATCTCTGGATGCACTGGCAGTAGTAGTTTTGAAAGAAAGTTAGGAAACAAAACTTTGAGCTTCGATCAGTCACTGGCAGTCAGTGGCAGATGAGTCAGGTCGGATTGACACTGACAATCATCCCAGGGACCCAGACCAAGTCCCAGGCAGTTTTCCGTATGATATGAATTGAACAGCTTTTCACAGCCACACGCAGCAGCATACTTCCAATCTGGAAGCTGGACTTTCGTAGCAACACACGTGTATCAGGCCAAAGTACTACTATGTCAGAGTTGTTTGTCCCACTCAGTCGCATCTCTCTCATCTTTCTCTTTGCCAGCCACCGTCTTTTTCCTCCGTTATCTCCCACGCGAGCTCGCTCTCTCTCCACCAGATCTCTTTATTTCTTTCCTCTTTACCCTTTCCCCTCTTGCCCGCTCCTGCCCTTCTCTGTTTCTATGCCCCGCCCTCTTATCCTTGAAGTTCCCTTTCCCTCCCTACTGCTTGAGAGGTCGGGGAGAAGGAATCCAGAGAAACGACCTTTGTTTTCTCCTCGAATTCCGGGGACCCTCTTGACCTGGGCCCTTTCCCCCGCTTACCACTCCTTGCGTGTGCATGCATTTCAAATGAATTCAGTTTAAAGCAAAACTTAATTAATGCACCGCAGATCTTGGCCACCCGTCGATCCTCTGGCAACCCGCCTCTCGAGCTGCGACAAGACCAGAGAGAAGAAAGGGCGGATGCAGAAAATTCAAAGGGCAGAACTAGATGCAGAAGGGAGTGGGTGCTCAGGGACACTGTGACTATGACACCCGCTGTAGGGGCATCCGGACGGAGACGGCTGCGCGGGATCGTACTGGGGATTGCGGTACGACACCTGCCCAAAGACTCCCACGGAGAGACTTGGCACGTTTTTCCAGGCCTTGGGAAGAAGGAACTGAATCTTTCCGTTCATCCAACGGACAGGGATCGGGCATCCACAAGGAAGAAAGACAGTGGGCTGCCACTGAATCCCTTCCCAACCTAAGTGGGCGAAATTGCCCCAGGCGCGCTTGTCTTCCCCTCTTCCGTCTTCATATGCCCATCCACGTCCGCATTTCCCCTCTTTTCTCCCCGCTGCACCCCCCCCCTTCCACACGACACAGCTTCAGAATTCTCCGTTACAGGGTCAGCATCTTCGAAGATCTTCGGCATGGCAGCAAGCCTGGCAGGTGCCTGCTGGACCTTCTCCAGGAAGGTGGAGACGTGAACGTCGAGGGCGGAGACGGGAGGCGGCACAATCGGAGACTCTGAGGGGTTGTGGTTCTCCTCTCTCAGTTGGCCGTCCTTCCCCTGTCCCTTGCCTCCCCTCCTTCCACGAGAGCCGGTGCTGCTGTTCCTCTTTGCTGTTTGAGAATTCGCCCTCCCTCGCCCACTTCCTCCACGGCCTCCCCTCTTCCCTGCCCCAATTCCATCAAGCTGTGCATGTTGTTGTACCTCGTCCTGAAAAAAAACAAACCAAATCAAAAAAGCGTTCATCAGTCACGGGTCTTGATACAGGAGGTGATGCGCAGCTTTTTTTCTTTCTGCGGTGCGTAGCCAACCGGAAGGATCTGAGAACACCCATTCACCGAATCTCACAAAACAGTCTGCACACAACTTACAGGCAGATCGCAACGACGAATGGTCGCTCGTTCTCGTAACACGCATCTACTTGCAGTTCCAGGGAACTTTTTAAAAGAATCTCGAGAGAGAATCTCGGTCAGCTGAAACAAACAGCATCAAACAACCAACCACCACGCAAAGTGCTCTTACCCAGGCCAACACAGGGTGACAAAGGAGAGACAGACCTCAGAGATGCTGCCTCGGGCACTTGCACTCGCACGACCGCGGTTGAACTGTGTCTTTTTCTGCATGCAAGAATGGAGAAGAGGAATGTCAACACCAAATGCGATCTGCGTGAGGGTCTTGTGTCATCTTGTGTACCCGAGTTTTATCTCAGGACAGACCTCTTGCAAACACCCAGACCCCCCTCCAGGCGAGCAAAATTAGCCTCAAACAGCGAGGCAGAGGCCAGAGATATTGGGAAGACTGTTTCATCCCGTGTACCGCAACTCGACGCGAACACAGAAAGATCCGATCTCCAAATCCTCATATCGGACAACGCAAACAAGAGAGAATTCCAACTTCTTCCCCGTGCACATACCTGTGACATTCCTCTGTTGTGGAGTTACGTACGCCTAACGGTACTTCTGTCGTGGATCTCAAAAAGACGAAATGTCATGTAGCAACCAACGCGTTCCTTCTGTTGCTCGGCCTTGCCCTATTGTACGGATGAAGACGGTGTGCATGAGCAGGCGTGATGGAATACCAACTCTATCCAACTCTGTCAAGCGTGGAACAAGACAGCATCGGACAGCACTTCAGATCACTTCAGCATACTGCAGCCGCACCACAATAGGGAGGCTCAAAGGGAGGCTGCTGCCTCGACCTCCTGATAGAATACCAACTCTATCCAACTGTGTCAAGCGTGGAACAAGACAACATCGGACAGCACTTCAGATCATTTCAGCATACTGCAGCCAAATCACAATGGGGACGCCCACAGGGAGGCTGCTGCTTCGTTCTCTCGACCTCTCAAGCAACTGGACTTTTGGTAGCCTTCGCTGAGAGAAAGAAAGGCGGCATCACCAAGATTCACCAAGTTCAATCAATGAAAGTCACACTGAAATTGCACGGGCATAGTGTGGAATTTTACAAGTGCCCCCCCAGCTGTTGCATGGGTGCATGGTGTATGCGCGTGCGAACATTGTATTTGTAATAACTTAGTTTTGTGGTTACTCAATATTCAATATTCAATATTCAATATCCTGTTTGCTGCTTCCTTTGGACCAATTGAATACCACACAGCCAGGAAGCCGCGATTCAAATCACAACGGCACCTTTTTGAGTGAAAAGGACAACCAGTGAAGGGAGATATTGGTCATCAAAGTTTTGAGAAATGTTGTTCATAGTAGAGGGACCTATTGTCACACCATAGTTAAAATGGGCCTTCACAGCACGTCATAGAGGCCCCATAACACCGCAAACCCCCGCTGGGTACCCACAGCTCTGAAGTTTTGCCAGTAGAGGTCACAACACAGACAATAGTAGTGGGACCCCAGGGCCCAACCAAGACATGCGATTTCAAGAGGCGGAGGAAGGAAGAGAGAGGAGAGAGGCTCCCAGACTAGGGTATGACACTCTGCAGACACTTTACGATACACAGAGAGTTCTAGCAGCAAGAACTGCATTTGATGCATTTATTTTCACCCGTTCACATCCTTTTTTGAAGAGAAGACATCTTAATTATATACAAGAAAAACACGTTTTCAGGGTGGTTCAAAAGAAAAGGGGGGGGTTCTGCACGGTTATAGGTTGGGTGCCAATGTTGGTTCCAGCTCTCCATACGATGGTAGTTCTTGAACCGATGAACTCATAATGAGAACTTCTGGAACTCATCTGAACCATCAAAAACCAAAGCAATTTATAGTTCCATAAAGTCTTTCATGCAAAAGAACTCAAAACAAAGTGAAATAAATATAATGGAACGTCTTATCATTTAGTTCAGGAGGGGGATGTTTTAGTTCCTGAACCGCCAGAACCGGCAAATCAGAACTTTTGTTGGCACCAACATGTTTTCAAGTGTTTTCAGGTCAAAATTGTTCAAAAACTGGTAGACTTTTCATCTTTATTTGGTTTTTTTGGTCCAATAACCACAAAAAACATATTTTAACATGTTGATGTGTTGTATCCGGGATGAAAAGGGGGTATTGCTGACTGAAACTGACTGATGAAGCTCAAGAGTGTCATACACTAGCTCTCAGAGGCCCAGAGCCAGACAAGATTGGCTCAGGACATCTCAAGCGATCAAGACAAATCCCACCCGCGCCTACGCACAGCCCTCAACACTCCTCCACAGCCCTCCAGCTCAAAGAACCCGCCGAACCACCGATACATGCAGCCCCTCCCAGACCCTGCTGGTCCAGGACATACCACCTCAACAAGCCAGTTTGCCCATGCACATACATCAAGGTCTACAGCCTCCACATCGGTCTCGAGGTTTGCAATGCACAATGGCGGCGTCACTCCATATCACTCTCTCTCTCAAATTTCCGGCACTGCAGTACTCATACAGCCTCCGGCCCACTACCGCGCCCACCACGATCACCCAGCACGCCCCCCCACTCCAGGTCTCAGCCGAGGCCTGCGAACCTCTTTCCAACAAATACGTTAACAGTCCTTCCCCCCCTTTGAAGGTCCACATCAAGCCGCACATGAGGCCGGCTTGTAAGACCCACAACGCCACACAGCCCGCTCTATACTCCCGGCCAAAGGACCGCACCAAACCTCCACACATTCCAACCTCTACCGGAGGCCTCCCCTACCATCCTTTGCCCCTGTATACAACCACTGATCCAGCCTGCCTACAAGCCCCATTCTTTGGTAAACCCAGCTTCACAATTAGTCAGTGAATAAATGCATGGATCTATATATATCATTAAATAAATGCATGAATAAATGAATTAATGAATGAATGAATGAATAAATGCATGAAGAAATGAATGAATGAATGAATGAATGAATGAATAAATGAATGAATGAATGAATGAATGAATGAAGGGGTGGATGGATGGATGGATGAATGGATGGATGGATGGATGAATGAATGAGTGAGTGAATGAATGAATGAAAGAATGAATGAGTGATTGGACGAATGAACGGATAAATGAATGAATAAATGAGTGAGTGAATGAATAAATGAATGAATGAATGAACGAATGAGTGAATGTGTGCATGAATGAATGAATGGATGCAATTCAAGGAATGGATGGATGGATGGATGGATGGATGGATAGATGGATGGATGGATGGAGGAACGAATGGACGAATGCATGCCAGCCCCTCCGATGTTGGGAAAAGAGAGGAGAGGAGAGGCTAGGAGAGGTGACAAGGGGTTTTCCCATCCTAGCCCTTCGATGTCAGGAGAGAAGAAGAGAGGAGAGCAGAGGTGACAAGGGGTTGTTCCATTCTAGCCCGCCCAGACAGGAGAGGAGAAGTGAAGCGAGATCGTCCTATTTCAGCCCTTTGAATGAATGAACGAATGAATGGATGAATGAATGAATGAATGAATAAACAAATGAATGAATTGAATGAATGAATAAATAAATGAATGAATGAATGAATGAATGAATGGACGAATGAATGAATAGATGGATGGACAGATAGATAGATGCGTGGATGGACGAATGGATGAATAGATAGATGGACGAATAGATGGATGGATGGACGAATGGATAGATGAATGGACGAATGGATGAATGGATGGATGAATGGATGAATGGATGGATGAAAGGATGAATAGATGAATGGATGGGTGAGTGGATGGATGGATGGATGAATGGACGAATGGATAGATGAATAGACAAATGGATGAATGGATGGATGAATAGACGAATGGATGGATGAATGGACAAATGGATGAATGGATGTATGAAAAAATGGATGAATGGATGAATGGATGCATGAATGGACGAATGGATGAATGGATGGATGAATGGATGGAGAAAAGGATGAATGGACGATTGGATAGACGGATGCCAGCCCCCTCAATCAATGTCGGGAGGGGAAACTTCAAGCGGAGGCGAGACGAAGTTGTTCTATCCCAACCTCTTTGATTTCAGAAAAGGAGGGGAGGGGCGGGCAAGGATCGTCCCATCCCAGCCCCTTAGATGGCGGAAGAGGAGAAGAGAGGGGTAGAGAGGAGGAGAGACGGGAGGAGAGGAAAGTAGCTAGAGAGAGTAGAAGATCCTGAGAAGAGAGGAGAGGAGAGGCGAGAAAGGGGTTGCCCCATCCCAGCCCCTTCGATGGTGGGAGTAGAGAGGAGAGGCGAGGAGGCGTCGTTCCATTCCAGCCCGTCCCAGCCTTTTGTTGTTAAGAGAGGAAAGAAGAAGCGGGGAGAAATCCTCCTATAAGAATTCCAGCTCCTATAGAATGAATGACTGAATCGATGAATGAATGAATGAATGAATGAATGAATGAATGAATGAATGAATAGACGAATGAATGAACGAATAAGTGAGTGAGTGAGTGAGTAAGTGAATGAATGAATGAAGGGACACATTCATAAAATCTTGTATTGGTTTTTTATGGTTTCTGCGTGCTTTGCCTGGACCCAGGTTTCCTATTGCGCACGACCGCTTAGTCTGATTACCTGTTTAGCTTTGTAACCCATGTGTGTGTATGTATATGTGTGTGTGTGTATATGTGTGTGTGTGTATCTCTGTCTATGTCTGTGACTGTGTCTGTGACTGTGTCTGGGTCTGGGTCTATGTCTGTGTCTGTATGCGTATGCGAGTATGTGAAAAAGAGAGAGAGAGAGGGTGTGTGTGCATGTGTGTGTGTGTGTGTGTGTGTGTGTGTATCTGTGTGTAACTGTGCGTAACTGTGTGTAAGTGTTCATGTGTATGCATGTATTAGTGTGTGTGGGTGTACTAAGTATTGGGTGGGTATGTATGTGGACGTACTCACTGCCCCACGCTGCCCGTAGCCCCCCCTAGTCTACCTTCAGTCAAACCTGGCTGCGTGATACTGAGTGACTGTTACCTTTGCATGGTGTGACCCGTGCTAGGTTACGTGCTAGGTTACGCACTAGCTCTGACCATCAACAGACACCGCACCGTATATGTATATATCTATTGATATATAAACATTACCGCACGTGCACCTCACCACACCTGCGTGGCAGGGGTGGGTGGGAAAAGAGCGTCCGGAGGAGGCTTTTTAGCCGCCAGCTCTTGGGGGTAGGGGTTGATCGAAGCTGGTCAACCGCTTTTATTTGGTCTCCTCTATGCAGGGCGCCGCCTGACAATTGAGATGCAGATTATCAATGCCGTTGGAGCGTTTTGATGGCGTTTAGGCCTGTTTTTCCCATAGACGCAAGTCTGCATACTTGTGCGGGTTTTTTGTCCAGGACCTCACTAGATAACGGCATCATAACGCCACAAAGCAGACTAACACTAACCATGCATACTAGTGGGGGGGCTGGCCATGTTTGACGTACCCGGCGCACAGGCGCACCCCGACTAAACTATAAATTATAAACTATTCTATTAATATAGCAGGACTGAGTATTTTATCACACAATCACTCTTGTCATAATTATTGATACGTGCGCGCGACCTTGCAGATGCACAGGAGCCCTTTTCGCGTGCTGCTGCATATACGCATATGCATATGCAGGTCAGTCAGAGCTCAACTCAACCCTGAAAGTCGAAGTCCAAAACAGAAGAAAGAACCAAGAAAACATTGCGAGTGTTCAGGATCATAATACTTAGTGCGTGATGGTAAGGCAGGCCTGCGTGTACCTGCATGGCAGATTTACAATTTTTCATAGTAAAAATTATTTTCTTCGAGGATGTCAGGGATGACTGTTTTGATGATATTTGGGGTCCAGAAGGCTTAAAAAGTGATAAAATTTATCACCTCTGTCATATGGGAGATTTGCAATTACTATCACGCATTACTAGTATGTATTATAATCTTAAACACTCACATACACTCGCGATACACTTGCAATAGCAATATGAAGTCTAAAATAAACAAATAATGTAACCATTGAACTGAACATATAATACCATGTATGATTAGAATAGATTAGAATGAATAGATTCATTTATTGACTGATGAATTGTGACCAATCCGATTCTCTGGACTTGTAAATTTTTATAAGTCTTGCAAGGTCCGCACGACGCCCGAAGGGCGCCGCCACTTTTATAATAATAATTCTGTCAAGGGTGATTATATCTGTCTCGCTCGCATTGCGCACCCATTTTTTGATCTGTTCTATCTTTAGCTTGCTTACTCCTACATTTTCTTGATCGATCTGTATGGATAATTAGTTAATGATGGATATAAAACCGTTGAGCTGTCTGATTCTTCTATGATCAGATTGTGAATCAGTTTCTTGAATGACTGGGAAAGCCAATTGCATTGAAAACTAGCTCTACATGTTCTATCTTATGTTGCTTACAAGCATCGCATTGCGGCTTTTCTGTAATTCCGATGCGCAACACTTCTTCTGGTGGCTTCGACTATGTTTCTTCATCCCATCACAAAAGTTGTATGTACTATGCATGAATACTACCTCCTCATTGTAGGAATCCACCCCTGGTGAATAGAAGGAAGATTGACGAGGTAGAGCTCCGTTAGCTGTATGGGATCGGATAAACCTGCCTTTGTGGAGCTGGAAAGCGTTCGCTACTTTGGGAAGTGAGAAGTAGGGTATATCTAGCATGAGCGCCCATTCTCCCACCATTTCTACACTCTAACCTCACAGCATTGCTTCTCTCTGTTCATTTGCAGGTGCTATCGTCACAAGAAACTAGGAAGCGAAGGTGACGGCAGGGGAGCAGTTGAAAAGGGGGGGGGAGGAGACGAGAGAGCCTGGAGTTCCTGAAGAGATCAAGGAGAATGGACAGGTCATTTTCTGAGCAATTGCTTCTGTGTGCTGCCGAATGTAGCAAGGCATTGTGTATGTTTCCATCCAGCGGTATGCAGCCACTCTTGTTTCGAAAGCAAGCAGAACGGCCTCGCTGATCGACATTCGGTCTGATCGATCAGAGGGGGAAGCGGAGGCTCGATAATACGTGGTGTTTCGGAAAAGTCAGGGGGTTTGCTTTCTTTCTGCACAGACACTGAGTTACTTGCGTATGCTCGCTCTTGCGTGTATATAGTACGGATCGGCTACGGAGTCTGTCTCCTTCCCTCTCCTTCTCCTTCTCCCTCTCCCCCCCCCCCCCC
>JAHBMJ010003289.1:1051-11817 GCA_018398765.1 Chromera velia | reverse complement strand
CTTCCATATCCATTGCTTTCTGAAAGACCTCACTCACTTTTTCCTCCTTCACTCTTTTCTGAAGCTCTTGGAGATACCTCTCCTCTCCTTCCTTTGTGAGCGTTCCCTTCCATCTTGGCTTGATTTGATCTTCTCTTTTCTCGTTTTTCTTTCTCTTTTCCCTCTTTTTTGTCTTTCTTCGCCTATCTTTTCTTCTTTTCTTTTTGTTCTGTTCTTGGTTGGCTTCGTTCTCTTCCTCGTTTCCTCTTCCCTCGCCGCTCTCATTCTCTCTTTCTTCCTCCCTCAGGACTAATCTAAGAGCTGAATGGTCTGACCGAGCTGAGCACACACAAAATACAGAAAAAAGAAGAACAGATGGCAGAGACACAGGAGACATGCATGCATAGTCGATCAGGGACCTCCCTCTGTCTCCCCCCCTGTCGAAGGTAAACGATCCATCGAAGTTGAAAGCTACCTTCTCCCCCCCCTCTTCGACCGCACACCGCCTCAGTCCATTCAGAGGAACAATGCCCACTATCTTACAAAAACGAATAAGAGCCTTTCCCTTCGTGTTCTCCGTCTCGTCTTCAGACTCCCTCTCCGGTCTGAAAACTTCGTCTCTCCCGCCTGTTTGTGCCCACTCTTCCCCTTCTCCCCCTCCCTTCCCTGTCCAGACTATCAGAGGAGTTTTCTTTCCAGTGCGGGCGTTGAAGTCCCCCATCACGCAGACCTCTGAGAATCTGCTCTCTCCTTTTCTTTCTCTCTCTGCTCTTTTCTCTTCGATTCTCTCTGCCAAATTGTTGAGGTGTGTCTCATCTGCGTAGTTCGACTCTTCATGGGGGTCATACAAGCCAACGAAGAGCGGGAAGCCTGGTGTTTCTCCAAATACCGCTATCTCCGTTGCTCTTTCTGTCGTAAAACCCAGCTCTCTTACCTTTCTGCTCATCAATACCATCATCCCCCCTGTTGTCGTCACTTCTCTTCCCTCCCTTACTAATGGGAAATTCGTTCCTTACAGTCTTTCTCCATTCATACTGCACACTGTCCTCTCTGTTCTAGTTTCATTCATAAAGAGGATGTCGGCTCCTTTCGTTTCTTCTGCGAAAAGCGGGCTTTACACCAAAATCTCCGTTCTTCCCCTTACGTTCAGAGCCCACATCTCTACTCCTTTGTCTTTCTTGTTTTGTTTACTCTTCCTGTTCGTCACGGGGGAAGATAAAAAAGAAAAGGAAGACGAAGAAGAGGAAGAAGAAGAAGAAGAAGAAGAAGAAGAAGAAGAAAAAGAAGAAGAAAAGAAGAAGAGGGAATAGGAGGAGGAGAAGAAGAGGAGGAGGAGGAAGAAGAAGAAGAAGAAGAAGAAGAAATCTCCCGGCGGTCTGGCCTCTTCCCACCCCTCCCTCTCTGTTCTTTCCCGCCCTCTTTCTTTCCCCCGCCAGTGCCAGGGAAAGAGGAACAAAAACCAAGAGACTCAGAGGAAAAAGAAAAACAAGAGGAAGACGCAGAAGAAGTAGTGAAGCTGTAAGGAGACGGACCTGGTGGGGGATAACGAGGCAAAGAAGCTCGAACGGAACAGGAAAGAGAAAAACATACACATGAACACATGTTGACACGTATAATAACGTAACTATTTGTTCGTCTTTGTGAATTAAACTATTCTCCTTCTCTGACGAGCCTTCGATTTCTGAGGAGAAAGAGAAGCCAAACCGGGATCCGTCTTGCTTGGGTGTGTTGATTGAGAATAGATGTATGCTGCAGAAATATCTGGGATGCTCGAGGGTGTTTTCTGGTTCTTTCTCCCTGGCAGGGCCACAATCTATATCCCAGAGGTCTAATTGAAAGGGAACAAAATCGCTTTTTTCTTTTTTGTCCTCCCCTGGACTCTCCTTCCCTCCTGTCCTTCTTCCCAACAAAAATCCTCCACTTTTTCTCACTTGGTTTCTCTCCGTCTCCCCTGCGGGTGGATTGGTCCTTTCTCTGTTCGGAGTTGCCCCGTCCTTCTCTGTGCACTCGCCTTCACATCGCTCTGCACGTAAAGGAGGGCACAAGGGGGGGGAAGCACACTGGTCTACATCTTTTTTCAGTGAGTATGAAAGAGAGTTGGAGGGTTACCATAGCGAGGAACGTGGCCGAGGCTCGTCTAATCGACATACCTGTATAGGGACTGCCCCTCGTGAAGCAGTCCCACTCCCCCCCCCTTGCATCAGCTCGGGGTCTCCAGTGAGTTTCTCCTCCCTGCGCTTAGGCCGGCCGAGCCAATTTGCAGAGAAAAAAGAATCTCGACTATTCGGAGCGGAAGAGTGAAAATTTCTACGCAATTTTTTTGAAAGAGTGTGCAACTCGTTGGGGGCTCCACAGGTGGTCTCATGATTTGGCGTGCCTCCTTCCATCTCCTCCCCTTCCTCACTCAGCACCCAAAACTTGTTCCTTCTCAAAACGTCGGACTCAGATGGAGCCTTCCTGGTATGCTCTCTCTTTGCCCTCCATCTCTCGATTTTTCTCAGTTCTTCCCCGAGCCCCATCTTTTCTACCCTCTTTATCGTGTCTCTCACTGTCCACTCAGTCATCTCTGCCTCTAACAACACTTGTCCTAGGTTATAGGTCAATCAATCAATCACTTAAGGCTAGACTTAAGGTTAATTCAAAAAGTCAATGCGTCATCTGTAGGGACAGCTATGCAGCCAGTGTGCTTAAAGATGATACAGGTCGAAGCGATGGGTCCCGTCTTACACTTGGCACCCAAAGACAGAGAACCGCTGGCCGTAATGACCATAACTGGCCCAGACAGATGCACCCGCGCGATTTTAACAACGGAAAGAGTCCGCCTCAAAGTTTGGGTGGTCCCCCCAATCTAGTGCTCCAGCCTCCAAAGAAAAACCTGCCGCTAAAAGCTGATGTCTGAGGCCTCGAAGGGCCTCTGACTCCAGAAACCCAGGGGGGTGGAGATTTGCTATCTGCAAGCAAGCAGACATAAAAGAATTATAAGTAAATAAGCGAACAGAGACAGGGAAAGCGAGTATGTAAAGTTTAACGAAAGGCGGTTAGGCGTTTGTAGAGATAAGGAGGGCAAGTATGTGAACAAAAGGCAATTGAGTTTGTGTGTGAGCAGACAGAGACAAGGAGAGCGAGTATGGGAATGAAAGGTGAGTGGACCTTTGTGTATAATTATAATTAAGCGGACGGAGACAGGGATGGCAAGTGTGTGAACGGAAGTCGATTGGATAGCAATTCAGGCCTGTGCGTATAGGTGAACAGAGACAAGGAAAGCAACAGCGTAAACGAAAGCTGTTTAGTCCTGTGGCAGGGAGAGCGACTCTCCTTCATTCTCTCTCTCTCTCTCTCTCTCTCTCTTTCTCTCTCTCTCTCTCTCTCTCTCTCTCTCTCTCTCTCTCTCTCTCTCTCTCTCTCTCGTAGTATGATAGGCTGGACTAAAAAAAAAGTGGGCCAGAAACTCTGACAAGAGCAGCATCTCCTCGTTTTTCAGAAAGAAGTAGACTTTTTCCATCTTTTACTTTGATCGCTCTCTAACGATGGTCAAAACCTGATAGACAGAGAAGCAGAACAATGAAAGATGAAGCAAAGTCAAAAAAGAGAGTAGTTGTTGGACAGACACTGTCATAGAGCTGTTAGAACTTTTTGCCACTTATAGGGGTGAAGCAGTTAAAAATTTATATTTTTTAAATATTTTTATATATTTTTTTTTGTGTGTGAATAGGCTTTTCAAATGCCAATAAACACTTAAAAACATGTTTTTGAAGGTTGGCGCCGCAGGCGAAATTTTTTTGGGGGGACCCTAATTTTTATTATTTTTTTTATCGGTAAAAGGAAGGCAGACTGAGGCTATTACCGGTTACCGGCAATTGCCGGTAGACTAGACCTATTACCGACCAGAAAAGCAACCCTGGGCGACGGGCTCAAGGCGTGGCAGCGTGGCGGCACGGCGGCGCTATGAGTGACGGCCTGTATAATTCTGACGTGGCCTGACGTCGGAATTGATGAGTCTGCCTGCATGCACGCTTGATTCAATTTGATGTGGTAGCATCTAACTGATAAATTAACAGGACAACTCTCCTAGATCAGACTTTCTACGACACTTATAGCCATTGAACTCGAATGTTCATCTTAACTATTAGAGTTCAGAGAGCCCTGTATATAGCTAACAATTGGTTACCAGAGCCAGGTTCCGAACAGGTTTTGATTCTCTCAGTGTCTTCAGATTGAGTTTTCTCAATGGAACCGGTTCCCGTTCCATTGACTTCTGAGCAGGTCGAAAATGCCTTGCAGAACCTTCAGCAGGGCTTCATGACACTGCAGCAAGGCTTTGCAGCTTTACAGGAGAGTAACCAGCAGATCCAGCAGATTCTTTCAGGTGTGGTCGCAGCTCAATCTATCGCTGCTCCACAGCCTGTCTTTCCAGCTGAAGGTGCACTTCCTCTTGCTGCACCTCAGGGCCCTGAAGTTGAAGAACGTGAGCAGGTGCCTCGCATCACTCTGGTGAAACCGGAGACGTTTACTGGACGCCGCGACCAAACGGAGAGGTTCATCATGGACACTGATGACTACTTCATCAACGCTCAAGTCCCTCATCATCGTCAACTGGGAATCGCTAAGACTTTTCTGTCTGCACCCTTGAGGAACTGGTTTGACTTGAGGGTGAAGCGTAGACAGGGTTTTACGGACTGGCCAGCACTGTATGAAGTGCTGAGAGGGAGGTACAAGGAGAAGCATGAGCGGAGGAAGGCGAGGAGGAAGGTTCTCACCCTCATGTGCAAAAAGTCCGTCACTGACTACAACGAGGATTTCTCTGCACTCGCTCTGAAGATCCCAGGAGCCAACGAGTTGGATTTAGTTGATGACTACATCGAGGGATTGCCTCCTGTCATCAGGTACGAGACGGACCGAGCAGAACCCATCACTTTGGAGGAAACGATGGAGAAGGCCCTTGACAATGAGCTCTAGCTGCAGGATGTCAGCTCTCGTAAAGGCCAGTGGGGGTGGAGAAACATGCCCACGCCTACAGTATTGGAGCCGATCAACCCAACAGGACTGGCGCCAATGGAATTATGTGGGTGTGGTGCTCCTCGGAGGCCTATGGGGTTGCCACCACGTCACCCCGCGATTCCATAGGCAGTGTGGGATAACAGATAGAGACTGCATCGTTGTTTGCTATGTGGAGAGCTGGACCATCAGGTTAGGCAGTACGGCAACGGACCCCAGTTGCCCCCACACATGCGAACCATCTGGACGTCCCAGACCAGATCTTTCCAGTCCCCCCGGCAGCCTCCGGATTACCCCTGGCGAGCATCAACCCCCTATCCATCTCCGCATCCTTTCGCCAGTCAGGAGGCCCAGTCGTCGGGAGTGGGAGGCAGGTCTGGTCGGCGAGGTGTCAGTCCGGGGTCACCGATGTCGCCTGAAAGGAGAAGTGAGGGACGCGCACAGTCTCCATCGTTCGGTGGATCTCCTCAGCGTCGGGGGCATGGATCACCAGCGTATACAGCTGGATCCAAACGGATAGCCGGGATGAGGATGATTAGACACCGAAGCGCAAATGACGACGTCGTGGTCGAAGGAGACCGAGTGGTTTGGTACTCCTCTTAACTGCCGGGTCGCCGTGAAGGAGCTGAGGAGACGAGAGGTCAGTGAGTATGCACCTGCTGTGCCCCTCCGAATTCAGAAGTATCAGGAGACAGTCGGTGCATTGCTTGCTGATCTGGATGGCTACGACATCATCCTTGGATGCAAATGGAGTGACGTCTATCAACCTGAAATCAGCCACTGGTCTTCTTCTCTTCGCTTCTTCTTTGACAGCAAGGAAGTGAATCTTAGGGGGGGTGCGTGTGTAGAAAATAGACCTTGCCCTCCCATTGTGTTGCATTTGCAGGCCAAGCGAGCGATCAAGAGAGGTGCCGTCTGTCATCTCGTGCGATTGGAGACGGCACGCCGGCCTGCCTACGACATCTGTATGACTGAAGTGAGTGAGGGAAAAGGAAAGGGAAGAATGAATGATGGGGGAATTTTGGGTTCTGATTTTGTATCTTCTCTTCCGTCTGATCATCCTGCTTGGTCGGCCTCTGACTTATCAGATGTGCGTAAATTTCTTTCTTGACCGGATGTTGAGGTTGCGCTTGATATAAAAGAAATTGTAGCTAATTATGCGACTCTCTTTCCCGATCGATTGAAAGAGTTGCCCGTGGCCCATCCACTCAGCAATTTTTGGTACCAGAACTTTAAGACCCCTGCCAAATTTTCCCTTTTTTGCCCCCTTCTTGCCAAACTTTCCCACGAAGGCTCAAATTAGGTAAAAAACACGGCTGAAATCAAAATATCTGACCCATCGAAGGCTGATTTTCTCTAGTCTTCAATACCACATATTCCCGAGCTGAAGACCCCTTACCAATTTTTCTAGAGTGGATGGGCCACGGAGTTACTTCCCTCAAGGGGACCTGATTTGGATTTCAAAATTGAGCTTAAGCCAGGTCATTCTCCTCCCGCCCGCGCGCCCTATCGTTTGTCGATCAGAGATTGAGTTAGATGAACTGAGAAGGCAGATAGATGCGTATCTTTAGCAAGGATTTATCTGTCCGTCAGCGTCTCTATACGCTGTCCCGATCTTTTTTGTCCAGAAAAAAGACGGCACCATGCATATGTGCTATGACTATACTGGACTAAATAAAATAACGATCAAAGATAAATATTCTCTCCCTCACCCTCAGGAATTGATTGATCGTCTACATGAGGCACACTTTTTCACGATGCTGGATTTATGTCAGTACTACCATCAGATGAGAATGAGGGAGGAGAATATCCCAAAGACAGCTTTCATGACTCGTTATGGTTCCTTTGAGTGGCTGGTCGTCTCTTTTGGGTTGACGAACGCCCCACCGCATAGAATGAGAGTGATTCAGTATGTTCTTTG
The DNA here is from genome assembly GCA_018398765.1 of Chromera velia. Lineage (NCBI taxonomy): Eukaryota > Chromeraceae > Chromera > Chromera velia. The sequence continues at coordinate 4,922 of JAHBMJ010003289.1, read as the reverse complement.
TTCGTGCCTCGATCGTTTTGTGTCTGTCTTTCTTGATGACATTCTTATCTATTCACGTACTAGAGAGGAATACAAAAAACACATACGGATTGTGTTGGGGTTGCTCGGTAAGAACAGTATAAAGGCAAAGCTCTCTAAATGTCATTTCATACAGACTGAAGTCGTTTTTCTGGGACTGAAGATTTCGCAGACGGGGGTGCATCCAGAGAGGAGCAAGACTGAACAAGTCAGTAAGTGGCCCACCCCTAAGAGCAAGAACGATATGCTTTCTTTCCTTGGTTTTACAAATTGGGTGAGACGTTTTATGCTTCGCTTCAGCGAAAAGGCAGGTTCTCTGTATACATTGCTGAGGGGAGATAAATGGTTTGAGTGGGGAAAGAAAGAAGAAGAGAGCTTTGAGGCGGTAAAGGAATGTGAGGAATACAGTAGAGCTGTACATCCCTGATTCTGCACATTCATTTAAAATCTTTGTGAATACGTGTGAATCGACAGAGACGCTTGCTGACGCACTCATGCAAGAAAACCCTGAGACTGGATGGCTCCGTCCGTGTGCATTTGCTTCACGCAGAATGTCACAGGCAGAATTGAAGTATCCCATTAGAGATAAAGAATTTCTTGCATGTGTGTTTGCTGTGAAATCGTGAAGACCATATGTCAGTCATATAACCAAGGTGTGGTCCGATCATGAATCTCTCAAGTATGTCAATGTGTCTGCTGACCGCCTGATGTCTCCACGTATGCGCAGATTCGTCTTGATGTAACTGACTGTACTAACAATTGAAACTTTTGTACTAGAAAGTGACTTTTAATTTTCTATATATCACACTAAATTTTATATAAAAAACTAAGTCTTTAAAACACTTAGAATGATTCTATTTATTGTTTTTTACCTGCACGAAAGTATGAACAACTTTTAAAGATAAGGTTTAATAGGTTTGTGGTGTGTATATTAGAAATTGTTGGACGTGAGTGAGGTGAAAGAGTTATAGTATGTTGATATGTTGGAGAGTGATTATAGACTTTGCAGGCATATGACAATGCGCAGTGTAATGCACAAACAAGCTAACTTTTACTTCTAATGGAATACGCCGAATCCGTACACTGATGTAAGGAGGGAGCACATAGCGGGTAACCCCCATGAAAGGTAAGAATGAATGTCCGCAAACAGATCTGCCGATTTAACACCCACAGAAAGCAGTTCAACCAAACAAATGTTGAGCACTATGACCGTGCAAGAGGTAAATGCTTAGCTTCTGAAAGCCTGATCGATCCATGGCCTCTAGCCAGAGGGCCTTGCCCACGACCGGCCATCATAGCGTTCTTGTTTTTTCTGGGTGAGGCCCGGCACTGGCCACTGGGTCTTAGTCCACCCAGGAGCCCTACCTCCAAATTCTCATGCAAACAAGAGCTGCGCCTCACTCCCACAACTTCAGATCATCCGAGATTACCAGCCGTAATGCTTCCTTACAAAACCCAAGCACCGACAAACGGTCCTCCGAGAAAGGCTCAGTCTGACCTGCAGCACAGATATGCAAAAATTCATAAAGTGGCTCACCTTCTGGCTACCCAGAGCTGGCCCCCTCATCCAGAAAGCCTTTCCAGCTCCTCATCTAGAGCTTGTTAGAGCATACGCATGGAAAAGATTCAATGGAAGCTTTACTGGGGCAACTTTGTAGGCCCTTTTACGTGGAGACAGGCCGTGCCCTTCGTGATGGAAGATCGAAATTGCCCTCTTAGGGCAACCAGTAGGGTGAATGTCATAAATCCAAGAAAAAGTAAAGAAACCAATCCTCTGGGCTTTCGATAAAGCCTACTTTCATCGCTGGAGAGCAAGTCTGTGTGATGGGAGAGAAGCGGTACTAGGTTATGCTCTGATCGACTTGAAACATTCGACGGAAAGCCGATTTTGGGAGCCGATTTTAGATTGGCCAACCATGTGATGGCCCCGGAAGGCAAGCTACGCGTTGCGAGCCAGGGTCTGGCCGGCTACCAAGGCTAAAAAGCACTTCCCAGCTGTGCGCTGACCCATCAAAATGCCGATCTAAAAAATTTTTAGTCAGGTCTTCAGAAAGTTCTCCTCTATTCAGAAAGTCAGGTCAACAGAATGGGCCTCTATCCACAAAATCTCGTTGTCAAGCGTTCCATTGGATTGTATTGGAAGGCTTGACAATGACGAAATCGTGTTCAGCTTTTTATTTCAGAACCTTATTTTTGTAGGGGTTACAGATTCCGGAGTTTTGTCCCCCTCCGGTATCTGTGTTGGCTGGACACCTCTGGTTGCTCATGGGCCTGGTTGCCTTGGTGCAAAGGAGTTGTCCGACAACTAGAAGGGTTGTTGGACTTGTTTGGATCACTCAATCAGGTTAGTTCGTTTTGTGTCATTCCACCAGCAAAAGGGGGGGTGGACCCTCTCGCAGGGGTACAAAACGATGCAATTTGGTACTCCTGGTGGAGGGGGGGGGGTCCGACCTGCTCTGCAGGTTTACGTTCAAAACATGTTTAGGAAACACTCCTAAACACATTTTGGATGTAAACCTGCAGAGCAAGGGTACCGAATTACGTCGTTTTGTACCCCTGCGAGAGGGTCCACCCCCCCCTCCCAGTGAGGGAATTGAAAAAATTTTGTTTGCAGAGATGAGCCTTCTTGGTGCATGCAGAAGGCTTTATACGATGTCTGTAAGTGTCCCTGTATGGCTGCAACCTAGCTATTGTGGTTTCTGAATGACTGACCGGTCTGCCCTCGGCAAGACACAAAACTGCCGTCTCCCTTTACATATGTTGTTCACCCCTGCCCCCCTCTTCTGCTCTTTGCAGGTCGTGGGTCTCCTCCAGGAGATGCTTGTTTTATGTCCCACTCCTTCCTCAACTCCTCCAGAGGTAGGTCTTTGCATTTTCGTTAAGGCCGCAGTCTTCAGACTGCGAAAGGGAGCAGCGCCCCTACGTGCCGAGCCTATGTTTCTTTCTACCTGCCTGACTGCCTCCGAAATTTCGCCCTTCTTGCCTGCTTGACTGCCCTCTAACTTTTGGCCTTTCTGTCTGGCTAAATGCCTTCCTAATTTCGGCCTTTCCGCCCGCCCTATTGCCTTCCTAATTTGGGCCTTCGCCGTGCTCCCAATTTTGGTCTTCCTGCCTGCCTGATTGCCTTCCCAATTTCGGCCTTCTTGCCTGCCTGACTGCCTTCCAGAGTTTTGTATTCCTGCCATGCTGACTGCTTTCCCATTTCGGCCTTCTTGCCTGCCTGACTGCCTTCCAAATTTTGGTCTTTCTGTCTGCCTCAATGCCTTCCAAATTTCGGCCTTTCTGTCTGCCTGACTGACTTCGCAATTTCGGCCTTCCTGCCTGTCCAGTTGCCTTACCAATTTCGGCTTTCCTGCCTGCCTGATTGCTTTCCCTATTTTGGCCTTCCTTCCTGCCCAAGTTTCCTCCTAACGCTTCCTAATTTCGGCCTTCTTGCCTGCCTGACTGCCTTCCAGAGTTTTGCATTCCTGCCATGCTGACTGCTTTTCCATTTCGGCCTTCTTGCCTGCCTGACTGCCTCCCAGAGTTCGTTCTTTCTGCCTACATGCCTGCCTTCCAATTTTGGTCTTCTTGGCGGCCTGACTGCCTTCCAATTTCGGCCTTCCTGGCTGCCTGATTGCCTTCCCGATTTCGGCCTTCCTGCCCGTCCGATTGCTTTCCCAATTTCAGTCTTCCTGCTTTCATATATCATTCTGATGCAAATTAAAGATACAGGTTGTATTTGCATGCATGCTTTTATATGTATTCTGGCGATTCGACTGACTTTCTGTTTGTGTGCACGTATTTCTGCAGGTGGCGTTCACGGGTGTGCATGTTTGATATATACTGAGATGCCCCCCCCCCCCCCCCCCCC
>JAHBMJ010003288.1:0-11774 GCA_018398765.1 Chromera velia | reverse complement strand
ACATTCATGAATAATCATTTTAATATAGTTTAATTCATTTTTATTACTACTCATTTAGATATATTGAGGGTTATTGAATCTAATATTGAATAATAGTTCAATTGATAATCTAGTTAATGATGTATGTACAGTTTTTTTTTTTATTACCTAACTTAATAGTCATTTTGTTCTTAAAACGCCTTAACCGGCTTATATAGAATAGGATGGGATTTATATTTCGGGGCACTCCGTGGTCTACTGCCGGGCCTCGACTTGCACCCTGAGAGGCACGGTTGTCGCCGCGGGGCGGCAAATGGTCAGAAGTAGGCTAGAACCGCGGCGCTAGCGCCGCGGGTAGGCCCGCGGTGCTCACCAAGGCTGCTCTAGAAACACTGCAATCGTGAAGTTCTCATTTTTCTTGCTTTCCGGGGCCGTTCGCAAGCTTGCTTGCATCAGATTTTTGCTGAAAGACAGCGTGCACGCACGTGCATGGGCTGGGGTATTTCTGTTTTCTAAGTGCCCCCCGCTTCGCTTTCCGGCGCCACGTGGGCTGGGGTATTTCTGTTTTCTAAGTGCCCCCCGCTTCGCTTTCCGGGGCCATATATACCGACGTACTGTCAGTCTGCCACATTGACGACTGATCACTGTGAATGGAATGTTTTGACGATCCTTCACCGTCTCTCATATTGATAAGTGGAATCGGAAGCTGGTCAGACTTTGAATTTGAATCAGCACTCATAGATTCTTGTATTGAAGTGACAGCTACAGAAACAAGGACTGAGCTTCCTGTCTCGCTGGTACTGAAGTGATCCTACTCCTTCGTGGGCATGGGCTGAAAGGCGAGCCGGTTTGCGGTTGAAAGTTCTGAGTCGTTGTATTCGTTTTGGGAAGATCAATTCAAGACATCCAAAAGATGGACGAGCACATGGGGTTTGGGCGGTTGATGACCTCCATTTTGAAAAGGGACGAGCCGTTCATCCCATCCGAGTCGGCCACCGGACGTCAGTTTGTCGCGGTACCTCCCGTGTGCGCATGTGAAATAGCTCTTGGGTAGACAGGGATGCACCCAAAGCAAACCGAGAGAAAACACAAGTTTGGTGGTGGGGTGGTTCGATAAGCGTGGGGCCGGCGTGCTGCACGTGTTTTCGATAGCAGTCAGGCTTGCAGTCACGAAATCCCTCTCCACACGCACGAAGGCAGAAAGAAGGAGCAGAGTAAACATCTGTCCCTTCCTCATTCCCATGCATGTAGGCACAAGAAGAGTTCTTCTGTTGTTCATCTTAGTTCTGCCTTCTGTTATTCCCTTCTCTTCGTCTCCCCCTTGGTTGTCGCAGTGGAGCTCGAGTATACCCCCAGCAAGATCGGAACCGGAGCCTACGGGGATGTGGTTTCGTGCACAGTTGCCAGACCTAGGAAGGACGGGGGGCCCTTGAGGTGTGCAGCGAAATTGCTGAGGAGGCTGGAGAGCAGTGGACAGGTCGGCGTTACCGAAACAAGGGGGGGGCAGGGGATTTGGATATTTCACCGAGCTTTCTTCTCATCCTTGCAGTCAGACGCCGGTGCTCACGGTGTTCTTGAAAGAGAAGGAGAAGGCTTCCTTTTTCATTCGGTTTCTCCTTCCTTCAGATGTGCTTTCCTCCGCTCTTTGTGCGAGTGAGTGCAGTTTTCTCGGTCCATCGTGAGGGAACTGTACATCCCCAGAACTCATGGTGGGTCATTGTAGAATGATGAAACGCTAGGGGGCGGGCAGGGAGGGAGAGAGAGAGAGAGAGAGAGAGAGAGAGAGAGAGGGAGGGAGGGAGGGAGAGGGGGGGGGAGATGGAGAGAGGGAGAGCACGGGCGAGCAAGAGACGGAAACTGTGCTAGGTGAACGGGTGACAAGAGAGAAGGCGGAAAGATGGCCAGAACAAGTATTCATCTTTCTTTGCAAGAGCTCCACAGGGATTGGTGATTGTCTGTGTTGCACGAGCGAGGCCTTTTCAAACCCGTTCTTGTGTGCCCCCTGGCGGGATTCAATTGTGATATGCGCTTTTCCGCCTCCTATTTGCGTAATTGCTTTGCATCCTCCAGCTCCCTCTCTGTCTTCCCTTCCTTTCCATGCTTCCCAGTTACAATTCTCAAATCCTTCTTCCCTCTCTTCATGAGAACGCTGCAGTCGGAGAGGCAACGATGGACCTTGCGTATTACGCAGAGAAACCTGGTCAGTTGATCGTTCGGCTGGTTGGTCAGGCAATTAGAGAGCAGTGGGCTGCCATGGAGGGTTGTGTTTTCTTTTGTCCGGTTTTCTTTCCGGTTTCCGTGTGCCACTCTTTATCCTTTTTTCGAGAGGCAGAGAAAAAAAGGGTGTATTATTTTTCTGTCCTGTCCCTTAATTCTTTTCGTGTAATTAACTTCGCATATGCACGGCAGGCACGCTTTTGGTTCCCCTTCCCCCTGTTGCGCTGCGTACATGCAGAGATCCCGAGAAAAATCCGGGCAGCCCCCCCGTCGGACTTGGAGGATTCAGAGGACGACCGTGGGGACAACAAGAAGCGACAGAAGAAGGAGCCTCTGCCAGAAGTCAAAGAGAAGAAGACGCAGAAAAAAGAAGGACAAGAGGACGTGAAAATGGACGGATCCGGGGAGGCGGACAGAAAAGATGAAGCGGCAGCAAAGGACCAGCAGCCGCTACCATCCTCATCAGCAGCAGCACCAGCCGCAGCAGCAGCAGCTGCAGTGACTTCAGCGCCTGCCGCTCTCCAGTCCCCTGCGGTTCTCTCTGTCATGTCTGCCCCTCCGTCCTCCCCCGAACCGATGAACCCAGCTGGGCAAGCAGAGCAGCCGGCTGCCTTGGATGACCTTGACGAGGCGCCTGAGATGATGCAGGTAGATGAGTCAGGAGTCTGATTGTGGTGATCTCTCTGCTCATCTCTGGCTTCTCTTCTGTCTTCCTGCAGGGAGGGACTTTTGTTGTTTTCCCCCTCTTTGCCTCTCTCTCCCTCTCTCTCTCTGTGAGATCTCTCTCTGCATGCTGCCTCCCTGTGGCAGCGCACCAAACCGGGCTGCTGCGCTCATGCGTGTGTTAGTGAATTAAATGGCCGGTGTGCATGAATTTGGCCAACACAGAGTAGCTTGCAAATCCTTGGATTGGCTGTTTCAGCCTCTGTTTATTTGGAATCTTGAAGAGGAAGCAAGCCCTCCATTCTCTTCATTCACTGTCTGTCCACTCGACCATGTGACCTCCCTCCTGCCCTCCTTTCTGCAGATCCTTGGCAGATCGCAGTCGCATAACAGCGGTCAGTCTCTCGTCGCGTCTTCTCTTCTCTCATCTTCCTCCGCTGGGTTGTCCTTCGTGCTTCCTCTTTTTGAACTTTCCGTTTTTGTTTGTTTGACCAAACCGGGGTGGATAGATGAAGCTTCGTGTGTCTGGACAGAGGGAGGCGTCGTCCGTCCACCAATCAGTCTGGAAGGGGGAAGAGGAACGATGACAGGCAGGCAGGCAGGCACCCTGAGTAGAGGGCCAAAGAACGGGAGGGAGGGAGGGAGGGAAGAATTGTTTGGCTTGAGTGTTCATTCGACTAAACATGAACGCGTGCGCGTCCACATGGATGTGCCCTAGGAGTCCGCTCCCCGTTCCATTGCTGCAGTCTTTGTGCCTCTGGTTGTGCGCTTCCTTTTTCCTTCTCCGCGTGTGTTCGTACGAACCTGAGAGAGATGAGATGTGCATGCAGGATTGGGGAAGGCCGAAGAAGAGGCAGATCCGGGACGTGGAGACAACAAGCAGGAAGGGAAGGAATCGGGGAATATGATGAAAGGGAAGAATGGAGGAACGGGGAGGGCAGGGGGGAAGCTGGTAGAGATCCCGGAGAGATTCAAACCAGACAACTCCTCAGAGAATCTTTTTGGAAAGCTCTGGCTGCTCTCTTCGTTCTGCCCAGCAGATTTGAAGAAGCTGACAGCCTACTTGAGGAGCCGAGACCAAGAGTCTGTTTCTCCGTGCATGCCCAACAAGCTGTCTTGTGTGTGTTTTTGTCTCCTGTGTCTCCTTGGAACTCTTCTCATGATAGTACTTTCTTCTATCCTACATCCAAAGTCAAAGTCGCTCGCACTTTTGCTTCTTATAATTGTTAGCCGTTCTTTTTCTGCATTTCAGCTGAACCATCCCCCTCCCCCCACCACCAGTAGTCTGTATGACCCTCTGTGTCTGTATCTCGTGGTTTCTTTTCTCGGCAGTCGAGCATCGCGATGAAATGAAGGAGACAGAGGGCATTCACATCTGAAAAATCAAAATCGTCAACCCTCACTTGATTGTTTTGGAGCACTCTCTGGCCTGGATGGCTCTTGCTTCTTCTTCCACTCCGCCCTCCACTTTGCGTCTTTCTTTTTTTTTGGAGCATCTATCCATAGAGAGTCCGAGTAAAATGTTTTTTTCATGTGCTGAATTGCTGACCTTGTTTTGTTTCCTTGCAGATTCCAAAAACAGTATAAACCGGACAGAAGAAGGTTTCAGCATTACTACCCTCCCAAGGAGGGGGAGGATCCTCGCATTACCAGGAAGAGACAGTACTATCTGAAGTGCACTGCCCCCTTCGCAGCACAGTCGTTGCAGGGCACATTCTCGAAAAGGGGCGAATGGGGTCCCGGGATGGGAACAGGGTGGAGGGGCACGCTGACAGAGAGGGAGTCGAAACGGGTGATTTGGGACGTCTGCTCTGCCCTCAAGACACTGCACGACAGGGGAGTCGTGCACAGAGATATCAAAAGTAAGTCAGTCAGTGCGCAGCTCTACTCTACTCTACTCTGTCCGTGTCGAAGCCAGGCTACCATTGTTCGAAATTTGCAACTTGTTCGAGTTCACATAGAGAGACAAATATTTATGCGGACCCTCCTCCAATCCAGAGAATGTTTCCTTCCTTTCGCGTTCTTTGCTGCTTTTCTTTTTGAATCGTGAGCCATTCCACCGTGCGTTGGAGATCAACATTGAGACACTCTCTCTTTCTCTTTCTCTTTCTCTCTCTCTCTCTCTCTCTCTCTCTCTCTCTCTCTCTTGTGTGCTAAGGTCGCGCGTACTACTTCCTTTTTCGTCAAAAATTCTCGACCTTCTTTCTGTTTCTCCCTATGGATTTGCTTTTCCCCCTTTTCTCTGTATGCGAACTTGCACTGTTTCTCTCTCCTCTTTCTTCTTTGCTTCACTCGTGTCTCTTCACCCTCCTTTCCCTTTCCCCCTCCTTTCTTTTGCCGTCTCTTCCCTTCCCGCCCCTTTCATCCGCCTACGTGCAGGTGCCAACGTGCTGATCTCCCAGGACGGCAGATGTCATCTCACTGATTTTGGTCTGGCCAGGGAACTTCCCCTTCTCCAGACGGACCCCCAGGCCTGGAGGGGAACCATCGGAACCTCAGAGCCTCCAAGAATGTGTCTGGGCCCCGGCAAAAGGCCAACGACCTTCTCGAGGACACACAAGTACATGGACACTGCGCTCAAAAACCATCAACGCAGAAGCGCGCGCAGCTCGCGAAAGCACAGAGCGTCTCCTTCCCATCCCGCAGTCCGTCCCCGCATCCGCGCAGCCTCTCTGTCGATGGACGAGCCCCCGTCTTCAGCTCTTGCAGCTGCGGCTGTACCTGCAGTCTATCCGGGGTCGTGCTGGCTGTCTGGAGGTCAGCCTGTTGCTGCACCGAACCTCACGAGAAATGGGCAGGCAGGCGAGGGGGGGAAGAAGGAAGGGGAAGGAAAAGACAAACAAAAGAACAGAGAGGGAGACAAAGACAAAGAAAAGAGCGGAGAGGGAGACAAAGACAAAGAAAAGAACGGAGAGGGAGACAAAGACAAAGACAAGAACGGAGAGGGAGACAAAGACAAAGAAAAGAGCGGAGAGGGAGACAAGGACACAGGAAAGGACGGCGGAGAAGGGAAGAAGAAGCGAAAAAGGCCCCGCAAATCGAAGCTGCCGGAATCGACAGACGCAGGGTCAGAGCTCTCGACTTGCGTCATCACCAGTCTCTACAGACCTCCAGGTAGGTCAACGTGTCTCAGATATTTTTGCTTTTTTTTCACCTCTTTTTGTCTTGGTCCCTCAGCATCTTGCTCTGTGTGTGTGTGTGTGTGTGGTCTGACTGTCCGACCTGTCTGCGTTTTGGGGATGGGGAGCGGAGGGGTCCGTGTTCTGTGTGTTCTTTCACACTCAGGCTACCTGCACTGAGGATATGCTTGACTGGAATGAGTCCTGTCTCTTCTCGTCTCTTCGGCTCAGCCTCTCACTCTGCGGCTTGTTTCGTTTTTGTGTCGCCAATTTGAATTTCTTTCTGCACTTTCTTTCCTCTTTTGGAACAAATGAAAACGAGGTCGCCCATCATCTTTCCGTGTCTCACACTCCCTCCTTCCACTCTTTTTGCTTCTTTGTTTCTTTCTTTCTTTCTGTTCAGAGCTCTTTCTCGGTGCGACGCACTACGGCCTCGAGGTTGACATCTGGTCTCTCGGCGTCCTGATGGTTGAAGTCCTCACAGGCTCTGCCCCTTTCCATGACAGTCAGTCAGTCAAACAGGCAGGCAGGCAGGTAGTGAGAGGGTCAGCAGGAGAGTAAAGAAGGTCGGAAACCTGTGATTGACCAGCCTGGTGAGGAGCTCGTCGTGCCAAACGATAGCACAAAGGGTTCCTTCTTTCTCTCCATTTCTCTTTCGCACATTCTCACTTTGCGCTACCGACCCATCCATGCATCTTCGTAGCTCGTCGCTTTCTCATTTGTAATCACTTTGGGCATCTCGGTGCTCGGAAGAAATCGGGTGCTTGATTTCACTTTTATTTGCTGCTGCATGAGATATGGGGTCGATACTTCTGCCTTGGTGTCTCCAATGCGTTCTCTCCCTTCTTCGTCCTTTCTCACTTTCCCTCTCCATCTCTCTCTCTCTTCTTTCTTCCCCCTGACGTTTATAAATACCTACACGATTTACAAGCGTCTATTAGTCTTCGAAGGACGGTGTCTTCTCCTGGATGCCTGCAGGGGAGATTGATGAGGAGATGATAGTCTTCCAGATCTTCAAGGTAAATGAGTGAGTGAGTGAGTGAGTGAGGGAGGCCGTCTGGAGAATGACGGGAGGGGGAGGCATTGAAGGGCTTCCCTCCCTTGCAGCAGGACTGCAGCCAGTCTGCTGTTCAGAATGAGAGTGATCGATCGTGTGCCGCTTCATTTATTTGATGTGTTGCATGTGCCTGTAGCCCTTCCTTTGTCTTCATTTCCCAAAAATGCATCCATCTGCCTTCTCACCATGCCGTAAAGGAAAGTCGCATCAAGTGGGTAGACTCACTGGGTTTTCTTTCGTGCGACCTGCATTCTACTGCTTTTTGTAATGCTGTTTCTAGGCGCGGAAATAATAAACTGGAATCGTCGCTTTTTTTTAAAGTAAAGTATCTCTTTCTCCTTCTCTTCCCTCCTGTGTATTGTATCACTACGACTTGGGTGCAGAAAGTGGAGATGATGCCTGGTCATGTGCGGGAGAAGATCGAGAAAGAAGAGTTCTACAAACAATTCGAGCAGGTTCACAAACAGAGGCTGCTGGCCTTGAAGAAGTTTTGGAACAAAGTGAGATCCAACGAGCAGGGTATCATCGACAAAGAGCCTCTGCTCTTTTCGGACCAGCGCAAGAACAACCACACCTTCAAAGCGTATATGAGCGCGTTGAGGAAGAGGAGTGCAGAGCTGGAAGCGTCAGTCAGTCAGTAACTTAAGTCAGCCAGTCAGACAAGCTACCTGCCTGAGAGCATGCCCTCATGTTGAGAGGATTGATCGGGAGTGGCGGAAGCGCAGATGGCTGTTTTCTGACTCCTTCCTTCCCTGCCGCCTCCCCTTTCTCTTGTGAAATCTTTCAGTTCAACCATGCAGTCTGGGTTCTCCTCTCTTCCGTCTCGTCTGATTTCCGCTGGCTACCGTCCTTTGTTCTTTTGGGTTTTCTTTCTTTGTGCAGGCATTACAAGAAACAGGAAGATCCTGCAACGGGCAAGCATTACACAAAGCTGGAGAGAATGCGAGAGACTTCGGACCCGCGCATCCAGCAGGTTGGTTGGTCTTGGATTGAGAAGAAGTAATCAACGAAGGAATGATTTTTTCTGTCTGTCTGTCTATCTGTCTGTCTGTCTGCGGTTGGGGTTCGGGAATGAACGAATGCCAAAGTCGTGGTTGACGGAGCCAACAGGAGGGATTTTCAGTCGACTGCATGGGCAGATTTAAATATTCTGCAGACCCCTCCATTCTCTAGGTTGGTTGGTTGTGTTGGAAGGTTGTGGATGTGAGCGCGTGTCTGCCCGGTGTACGGAAGAAAATTGAATGCGTTCTTACTACGGTAGCCTGCCAGTGGATTTCCTTGAGGGAACGTTCGCTTGAAGAGAAGGATCGGCTTTGCCGTGATGAGCTGAGAAAGCAGTGAACCAGGTCACTCTCTGTGACCATAGTTCTTTTTTCTTCTTGTCCTTGTTTGTTCGTTTATTTGTTTGGGCGTGAACAAGTATGGTGGCGCCAGTTATTGTCTTCCTTTCTTGCACAGTGTCTTTTCCTTTCTCCCCTCGCTTCCGGAGGCTCTGTATGAACACCGCAAAGCTGTCGACCTTGCGTCTTTCCTTTTGATTCGCCTACTAACTAAAGTACAAAACTGAATCCATCCATCCACCCATTTGTGCAGAGGGTTCTGTTGAGAAAGGGCGACAGAGACGAGACCCCCGAGGAAGTGGACAGGAAGGTGAAGGAGCTCTTGGAGGAAGAGAGGCGAATTGCACCCGACCCACTCATCCCAGAGGGCGTGTCAGTCAGTGGTTTTCATTGCCGTTTTTAGAGTCAGATTTCTCCTTCTTTCTCCCCACTCCATCCCTGTTGATTCTCTCTCTCTCTCTCTCTCTCTCTCTCTGTGTGTGTGTGTGTGTGTGTGTGGATGTGTGTGCGTGTGTGTGTGTGTGTGTGTGTGGTGTGTGTGTGCGTGTGTGTGTGTGTGTGTGTGTGCGTGCGTGCTGGGGTAAGGTGCAGGAAGACAGAAGGAGAGAGTGAAAGTCCGTTTCTTTGCCTGTATATCGGAGAAGATGACTCTTTTTCTTCGTTTGAGAAAGACAAGTCAGAAAAAAGGATCCCAAGCGTGTGCTTCATCGGAGAGACGTCGTGAAGAAAGAATTGAGCGTGATCTCTCTCTTGAAAGTCTGCTTCTCTGCCTTCCTTCTATTTGGGAATTTTTCTTCTCAGACATGTGTCGGAGGAGGGCCGCGACCTGATCAGCCAGATGCTCCAAATGGATCCAGGTCGGTCCTGTGGTGCATCCATGGACCTTTTTCGGTTAATTGCTTTCCTCCTCTCAAGTCCCTTTGGAATGTTTGTTTTTCGTTGCCCAGTTCGTTCGTGAAGATCTTTTTTCTCTTCATCGGGCGGAAAGGGGGGTTGTCTTCTCCGGTCTTCATCGCTTTGTCCCTTGCTTTCTTTCGTTTGTGCCCCTGACTTTGACAACGGTCCTCCACCATTTTGTGCATCGGACTTCTCATTCGCTGCCCGTCTGCGTCCCTGCTTTGTCCCTATGTGTTTGGGCAATGATCCTTGCAGCAAAGCGGCCGACTGCCCGACAGGTGCTGAGCCACAAGTGGTTCGACGATTTCCGGGCAGAGCTGGACGCCGATTTTAGACGAAAGCGGAAGGAGAGGGAGGAAGAGGAGGCGAAGGAGCGGTCGGGACTGCATGGGGGGTTGGTGTTTGGGGGTGCAGGAATGGGAATCAGCTTGGAGACGATCAGAGCTCGCTCGCACAGCAGCACAGGGTGGGTCAGTTCGAAAAGAGGGAAGGAGGAAGGGAATAAGAGGTCTCCAGATGAACTTTTTTGTGTTTTCTTTCTTTCTTTTCTTTCTTTCTTTCTTTCTTTTCTTTCCTTCTTTCTTTCTTTCTTTCTTTCTTTGTTTCTCTCTCTCTCTCTCTCTCTTTCTTTCTTTCTTTCTTTCTTTCTTTCTCTCTCTCTCTCTTTCTTTCTTTCTTTCTTTTTCTTGGTGTCCTTCATGTATGGAGTGATCTGCTTGCTTGGTGCTTCTCTTCGATCCACATATTCCTCTCTCTCACCTTTCACAGGTTTCTGTCGAAGTGTCGGAAGAAGCACCGTCTTTTTGCCTGCTCCTGTAGCAAATCGCCTTCCTGTCTGTGCATCCTTCTCGCTCTTAATTCCTTATCGTCGCACACACAAATTTTCTCTGGGCCTGATGTGAGACGAAAACAATCAGTAGCTTCCTATTCACACGTAATCAATCGTTTTTTTCTGCTCTGGAGCTCCTTCTGTTCTGTTTCTCTTTTTTGAGTGAGTTTGAACATGTTCCGTTTTCTCTTCCTTCCTCTCTTCGGTCTTCAGGTTCAAGAGGGAAGAGGAGAAAGTGTGGCTGCCGGTCCACTCGCTTCCCCCAGACCTCCATAACGAAAGCGCCCTCGTGCTCATCGCTACTCCTCATCCCGAGGAGGACGTCACGCCCCACGAGCCCCCCCCGTCTACGATTCCCCCGACCAGTAGTTACGGTGGTGGGTACGGATACCCCCCCGCCTCCTCGTCGTCTTATTCAAGGTCCCGAGATCACTCCTACGGTGGGAGTTTCCACTATCAGCCCTCCACAGGACCATTGATAGGCGACCAGGCTCTGATGCCCCCCCCTTCAGAGCTTCCTCCTAGGATTTCGGGTCCCTCAGGTGGGGGTGGGGGGCACGGTGTTGGTTTTGGGCTCTCCTCTCAGACACCAGGCAGCAGGCATCAGGCTCCCTATCCGCCGCATCCATCTCAGTCCCACCAGGTCTGGCGTCAGGACAACAGCTACGGCACTCACCCTTCCCACAGAGACCCAAACCAGCAGCAGCAGCAGCAGCTTGGTTCCAGTACCCATTCAGGGATGCAGCGGTCGAATGGCTCCTCCTCCTATCAGGAGAACCGCGGCTTTCCTCCCAGAGACAACTACTCCCACCAACACCGCAACTTCCCCCCATCAGGGCAATCTCAATCTTCCTTCGGTCCGCCCCACGGTTCTTCTGGCGATGCACCCCTCCTCTCCCGCCCCTTCGTACCTGCCCCATTCGGACAAGGGCAGGGAGGAGGCACGTCCGTAAAAAGTCGGTGGGACCAGCAGCAGCCATCCCGTCCCAATCCGTCCGGCAGTCCAACCATGAGAGATCGCGGGGGGGGGGGGCACTTCGACCCACGAGGCCGCAATTACGGCTCGCAGCACGGAGATCGGATGATGCCCTCCTCTTCGGCGTTCCCCCCGACGCATTCGGCTTCTGCCATGCAAGGATCGTCCCCGCCGTCTTCCTCTTCACGCACAAACCCGAATCCAGGTCCGGATGCGGGGCAGAGGGCCATGCCGCAACGGCCTCCTGGCACGAGTCAGGCCCCGGCTCCAGGGGCACAATCCGGAAGCACCGCGCCTGCGGACTTACTGTCAGGAAAGAAAGTCACCGGCGTGTCATTCGTCAAGCGGAAAAAGGGATGATCTGAGTTGTAGCAGTCGACCCGGCCAATTGGATCCGTCTAAAGATCTGAGAAAAAAATCATTCAAATGACATATTCAAGTGTAGACTATACTGTAATGGAAAGTAATTCTGGAAATCTTCTAAGCCAGCTTCTAACTAAAATCTAAATCCTAGAAGAAATCCTAGAAGAAATGATAGTATAATTATCCTGATACCTATCATCTATAGTTATCTATAGTATATCATATTAGGTATATCATCATTATTCACCATCGCCATCGGCCCATAAATGAGCGTCTGACGTTCGGCAGGTTCGATGCGCAGCTGGACACACTGCTAGGGCACTGGCAGTCCTCT
>JAHBMJ010003287.1:0-11785 GCA_018398765.1 Chromera velia | reverse complement strand
CGTGGGAAAAGCCGTGAAACCCCCCCTTCCCCAGGAAAAAAGCCCGGCGGCATGCTCTGACTAGCTCTGACGCACGCATAGCACAAATTCAACCTTTTTGCGGTCACTTTCCGGGGCCACCCATATCTGACGCATGCATGCATGGCGATGGGTTGAAGTCGAGTTCACGCTTTTCTGGACCATTTGGGCGGGATCTTTCCGAGGCCTTTTTTTGGTGAAAGATCTGACGCAAGCAAGCTTGCAAACAACCCCGGAAAACAAAAAAAATGAGAACTTCACGATTGACGTACGCCGGCCAGCCGACCGGGTGGTCGCGCTGACCCCCCGCCCCTCCGCGGGAAAAGCCGCAGAACCCTCCCTCCCCCAGGAAAAAAGCTTGGGGATGTAGTCTATCGCTTTTCGGGGCCACTGACGCACGCATGCATGACAAGGCAGGTTCATGCACGCTTTTCTAGACCAGTTGGGGCGGGATCTTTCTGGGGCCTTTTGGCCCCGGAAAACGAAGTGGGGGGTACTTATAAAATAGAAATACCCCAGCCCACACATGTACGCAGTGTCTTTCACCAAAAACCCGACCCCGAAAAGCTGAATTTGCGAGATACGTGCGTCAGATGGGTTTCAGATCTCCACTTACCCCCGGGTTTTTTTCCTGGGGGAAGGGGGGGGTTCCGCGCATGCTTTTTTCCTACAGGGGGGGAAGGGTCAGTGCGAGGCTGGCTGGCGTGTGTCAATCATGTAGTTCTCATTTTTCTTGCTTTCCGGGGCCGTTCATAAGCTTGCTTGCGTCAGATACATATAGTGTCTTTCATCAAAAACCCGGCCCTGAAAGGCTGATTTGCGCTATGCGTATGTTAGATAGGTTTCAGTTTACTCCCGGGCTTTTTTCCCAGGGGGGCCCGAGAGTTCCGCGGCTTT
The DNA here is from genome assembly GCA_018398765.1 of Chromera velia. Taxonomy (NCBI): domain Eukaryota; family Chromeraceae; genus Chromera; species Chromera velia. Next base: position 10,870 of record JAHBMJ010003287.1, on the reverse strand, counting down.
TCCCGCGGGGGGAGGGGGGGAGTCGGCATGACCACCCGCGCGGTCGACTGGCCAGCGTGCATCAATTGTGTAGTTCTCATTTTCTTGCTTTCCAGGGCCGTTCGCAAGCTTGCTTGCATCAGATTTTGGCGAAAGACACTGCATGCATAGGCTGGGGTGTTTTTGTTTTGTAATTGCCCTGTGAAGTCCTACCCTGTGTTCGCATGCGTTGTATCTGAGTGAGCCAGCGTGCTGCGCCACATTCCACCGCCGCGCTTTGCTTCGTACATGTCGCGCACGTCGATCAAAGTTGTTGAAATCGAGTCTGACCTTCGTATTTGAGCATGCAACATGTCACTCGAGCAATGGATAGCATTGTTTGAGTCTGATGTCTGTTTGTCATAGATCAAGAGAGCTCTAGAGTCTGAGAGAGAGGAATGAGCAGAAACTGTGTATGATAGAATGAATCTAGCCGATTGGATTATCAGATCGCGCTAGAACTTAAACTGATGTAGGGACAAACCTGCTGTAAACTGTTGCCTAACTGAGTGTTGCTCACGTTCCTTCTCTAGATCTTCCTAAGGTTCTTATCCTTGCTTTACTTTCTGTCTGGACGCCATAAGGTGGCCGGACAGGAAGGACAAAGCAGCGCCCCGCTTCACTTTCCGGGGCCACACTGCATGTGTATATATATCTGACGCAAGCAAGCTTATAAACAGCCCCGGAAAGCAAGAAAAATGAGAAGTGGACGATTGATGCACGTCGGCCATTGCATGGTACATGCATGGTAGCGCCGATCCCCCCCTCTCCTGCGGGAAAAAAGCAGTGCAGAAACCTCCCCCCGCAGGGAAAAAGCCCAATGGTCATCTGACGCACGCTGAAAATGTCGTGCGCCGCCGCTACCTGGGACCTTTAGGCGGAATGAGCCTGGGAACTTACAGGGGCGGCGCCATCTCCGGTATGGACGTCTCTAGGGACCGGGACCGACCGGGACGCGGCGCTATACGTAATACAGACAGACGGGACCGCTCCAATCGGATTCAAGGCTGGCGTGTGGTGTTTGGCAATCGGATTTCAACCGTCTAAAATTCATTTCCTTCTAGCTTGATGGATCAAATTGAGACTTCCAGCAGTTCAATGGATCACCCTAGGTTTAACATTCTTTCTTTCTATATATAAACCTTTAAGAGTTCGTGTCAAGTGTCTGTCTGTCCATCTGTCCATCTGTGTGGAGAGGAAACGTCTCTCTATGGTAGGTAATTATCTAGATCACCTCTACCTATAAACAACGTTAGATGGTTTCGCCAGTTCGTTGAAAAACAACTTTCTGAATTCTCTTCTTTTGCTAGAGTTTGGAGTCCTCCAGCACTTTTCTATTCCCCTCATTGACCTTTCTCTCCCCCTTTGTGCATCATGCAGACCAGGGAAAGAGAAAGAAAGAGGAAAGAGAGAGACAAATTAAGAGACTACTCAGCAGAGGAGCGAGTCAGTTCCCCTCTCTTCTCCTTCTCACCTTTGTCGGGAAGAATCTCTTCTTCATAAAATATATGACAGTCAGACAGCTGTAGGAGAGCTCCCCCCAATCTTTTCTCCTGCTCCTGTTTGTCGTTCGCATTCCGCTGAGACCTCAGACCAGCTGGTCGAAAAGGCTCAGTCTCTTTTCCTTGATGCCCAAGACCAGATGGTCGAAAGGGCTCAAGCTTCTACTCTTCTCTTGTCTGCCGCTCCTGAGAAAGAAACCAGCGAGACAGCTAATAGAAAGGACCGTTCTCCTTTTCTTTGTGACTCGGTTTTTCTTTCTCCTTCCGATAAGACCTCAGACCGGCTGGTTAAACAGGCTCATCATTTTCCTTCCTTTGAGACCTCAGACCGGCTGGTCGGACAGGCTCAAGCCTCTTTCCATCCCTCTTCCCTTCCTGCTCAGTCAGACAGTGAGACCACCGTTTTTCCTTCACACTCCCTTGAGACCTCAGACCAGCTGGTCGAACAGGCTCAAATTTCGTCATCTGTTTCTGCTTCCCGTTTAAATGAAAAAGAAAGGAAAGCAGTGTATGAAATAGATTCATCTTTTTCTTTTTCTTCATCTTCTTTATCTTCTTGCCCCGCTGCCGTTTCTCTGTCGCGCCCTGGGCCAGGAGGCCAGATGGCCAAAACAGGACACGACCCTACCTCTTCCAACGCGTTTGTCCGTCCTGAACTTGTCTCTAATGCCTTTGAATGTACTTCTCGCGTCTCTCCACATTGCAGAATGCTCCACGTTAGCCTGCGCGGCGAGGCCGCCCTTGAATCTCCCCATCCAGCCACCGCCTCTGTCAGTCTATAACCTGGTCCAGTAGTGGATCTCGTTGGAAAGCCACCTCTTCCTATCTCTCATCCTGCACTCTTCTCCTCTTCTCTCACTTCTCATCTTACGCATGAAGGGAGCAGAAACCCGTCCGCCTCCAGAGCTTTGTCTTTTCCTCTTTTCTCTACTTCTAATGATGTGATGAGAAAAGAAGAAGATAAGAAGCAGGCAGATGAAGAAAGTCAGAACCCATGGGAAAGAGAGAGACGGAATGAAACAAGCTCCCACCAAACTCTGTCTCCACCTCCTGGTTTCCCTGCTTTATCTCCTGAATCCCTCTGCCTGAACGCTGCTTTGGCTGCTACAAAAGAGAAGGCAGAATGGAAGGAGAGCAAACTGAAGGAACTAGAAGAAGTCAGACAGATAGACCTGCATTTTTCGAAAGAAATCGATTCACGACTGGCCGTCTCCCAAACTGAAGCGCCCGCCGGCTGAAAGGCATCAGCTCTTTCTCCTCCATTCCTTTCTGATCTCTCTCCCGAGTCTGCCCGTCTCCAAGCCGCTCTGATTGCGGAGAAAGAGAAGGCAGAATGGAAAGTTAGCACAATGAAGGAAATCGAAGAATTGAAAAAGAAAGAAAGAGAGATGAAGAGCCAAACGGCAGATCATATGGAAGGCATTTGGACAAAACAGCGAGGCGACAGAGCAGAACTGCAGTCAGCTTCTGAACAGACTGCCACTTTTGGCTGTTCGTCTTCTGTGCAGGCGTCCGGGGGACTCTCCAATCAAGGGCCTCCGGGAGAGAGAGAAAGAGAAATTGAGATTGAGAGAGAGAACCTCCAACAACATTTTTATAATGAACCTTTAATGTTTCCTTCTTCTATTGTTAAAGAGAATTGTGATGTCCATGGCTATGGGTGCTCCCAACACGCCAAACACCACTTCTCTGAGACATCCCGTCTTACCCTTCCCTTCCTTCTCCTCATGTGAATGAGAGACAGTCAGGCTATGGGCGTGCCCAGCACGCCGGTCTGTCTTCTCAAACATACCATCCTAACCCATCCCTTCCTTCTCCTCCCATTCGCGGCCTTCACTCTCCACAACCACTTCCACCACCTCCGTCTGCCTGTCAGCCTGGTGCCGGTCTCCCGCCATCATCTCACTTTCACCACCAAGTAAGTAATCCTAGCCACTTTTTCACGTCTCCTCTTCCTTTTCATCCCAGAGTTTTTCCTATAAATTCTGCAAATTCTTCATCTCATTCCCTGGACTCTCATGCTCCTGAAGCTGAGATTACCAGACTTAATTTTTCTGACTTTCATAGTCGAAAAACTAAGTTTCAAGGAGCTGTTTGTGCTGTTCAGTTTCCTAGTCAGGAAATACATCATCTGTCTCACAATAAGACTAGACGTGCTTTTCCTAAACAGGAAACATCTCATCAATCTTTTCTGCAAACAGGAAACACACATGAACGCAGAGACAGAATTAACAAAGATGAAAACAGTGGTGCTAGAAATTTTTCTTACGAATCTACTCAGCCTAGGCCGAGTAGTATTCAGAAAAATGAAGGCTACGATTCGTATCTACGACAACCACTGAGAAAAAAAGAGTGTAGAGTTGAAAAAGAAAGTGAGGCAGATATTCGTCATCGTGATAAGTTGGTTGGAGAATCTTTGGATCGGGTCACTAATGATTCAATTGTGCCTCCTGGAATGATTGCCTTAGTCCTTCCAGGTAAACGAATGATGGGTGATCCGTTCTTAAGAGAGAAAGTGGCCCGCCTAAAGAGACTATTTATGAATTCGATCCAAAGCATTGTTGAGTGCTATCGTAAAAATGTGCAAAGCGAAGTGATCAAAAGATTCATGGATGGAAGTGGAAAGGGGATTGTAGAGAAGCAAAATGCATCTGTTCAGTATGAAATCCGTGTATGCGCGCTGCTCCTCCAACTTGGTGTCTGGCCTAAAGACGAACAAAACACCGTTCCGATTCGCTTCAGCTTCGATGATCTTGAGAGACTCACTGCACACATGCAGGGTTATTCACTCGATCTCGCACTGACAAGGCCGATTGAAATCATAACAAGGGTGCATAGGAAGAAAGGGGAGTCTTTTCAAAAGTACGCACTTCGCCTTCACAGAGAGGTTGAGTCGGAAATGAAATTTTTGACCAAGTATTTGCTCCCTAACAGCTCTGGCCTTCGCACTCAGCTTCGACACCTTCTTCCCTCACTGCCTATCTGGACTGCCGCGTCCACCATCACTATGTTCTTTGAAACTGTGGGTATTGACGATGACCAGCGCAAACATTGGTCTGATGCTATGCACAGATACCATGAGCAGGTCATGCACGTCTATTCACTCAGCGAAGAAGAACGTATTGAATGGTTCAAAACCAACATGCTGACCCTCGCTTCAGTACCTGTTGATCCAAACCAGGGTCTCACCTACCCTTGGTTTACTAATAATGTGAATCGTATCATGAGAGAATATCAGGCCTCTGTCTCCGAACCTGGTCCAGATCCAGTATTAAACGAGACAAGCACACTCTCCCTGAAGCGCATTGAAGGAGGGATCAGTCGTTTGATGAAGGAACATGGAGGTGCAAGCAGCAGCAGCACCGCGGTGTAACCAAATTCATCCAACCAACAAAACAAAGGCCGCCAAAATGTTGCACAACAAGGAGGGCAGAAAGGAGGAAACGGAAATCAGACGGCTCAACCTAAACAATTTACATTTGCAATGCAGAGCATGAGTCCTCTTCTCCCCCCCCCCCCCCCCCCCCCCCCCCCTCCTCGCCCCCCTTCGTCTTCTCTACAGATAACACCTACCTTTGGTGCGACGGGCCAGGCTACTGGTCAACCGCTCTACCCAATTCCACCTTGAGCAGGGTGGTAAGGAGGACCTGCCAGTACGGTGGATGCGGAATCCTCCGGACCTAACAACAAGTCCAGAAGAGCAAAGAGGGGAAAAAGCAAAGGAGAGAGACAGCAAGATATTGAGCAGCCCCGTCAAGAAGGCTCACAGCCTCTTTTCCAGGCTGAGGGGAGCCATACAATGGCTCCTACACAGACCTTTTCTGGTGAGCCCCGAAGAACATATGTCATTGTGTTCCACAGGCCCATCCCTCCACTTGCGCCTTTAAACTTCTTCCAAAGAGCGTTATGGCAGGCAGGGACACTCGGCCAAAGGGTGGTCCTGCAACAACTTCAGCGGGCGGAAAGAAGGAGAGAGAGATGACTTGAGGGTCCACGCTTCCCCGAAGAGGCCCCGGGTGAATCACCGTCCGTTCAAAACCGTCTGACTGTGAGCAAGCCACAGGCAGTGGGAGGCATACTCACGCCGAACCCATCCATCCCCATATCGCAGAGCTTACCCTCCTCAGGGGGGGAAGCTCAGCCAACCGAGCACCACATTGTGCCCACTCTCTCCTTCTTTGATTCTTACCCCTCCCTCCCCTCTCTAGTCACTTCCTCGGAACTAGCCAGAAGGGAAGCTGCAGAGAATGGGGATGATACAGCTTGGAGCCCGCTCCACCAACTCTTCTTGACAGAGGAACAGCATCAGACTGAACCTCCTCCTGCAGACACAGAGGGAGAGGACGGCAGTCCTACACAGATTGCCATACCTACCTCCCATTCTGTTGAGGCTGCCCAAGTATTCAAAAAACCTCAGGAGTATACCCATGAGGGGCTGAAGTTTCTCGGCTCTATTTACTTGGAATCGGACCCTGCCGCGTCAGTATCCTCAGACTGTCACATGGACTGGGTACGCTAATTCCGAATAGAAGTCCCTTCTCCGGCACCCATCCGAGCGATCCGTCGCCGCAGCAGGCGACAAAACAGAAGGAGGGATACAGAAGAACTGTCACGAGGAGCGCGCAGGGAGAATAACTGGTTGGAGGAGGAAATAGGTGCAGACAGTCTGTACGAGACTGAGACAGATCACAGGGGCGAGACAAATGCAGACCCAGACAGTCAGGCACAACTGTCACGGCTGTCGGATGTGAGATCCGAAATATCTCTCACCGATGGCCTGGGGCCCCTTATAGTCACGCCTCCTCGTCCGCTGCCCTCCCCGCCCCGAGACTCAGTGCATTCCGACACATACTCGGATGACTTGGAATGGGATACAACGGATGGGGTGATCACCAGCACACCCTGCCGCCCGTTTTCTCCCTTTCCTGTTGCCGCCATCATCCCTCCTCCTCCTCCTCCTCGTTTAGCCAGCCAAAGCGCTCGAACAACTACTGCCGCACCTTGGATTCAAGGTCTCAGCCTTCATCTCCCCCCTCCGAGGGAGCCCCAGCCTAGCAGCTGGACTGACGTGCATGCCGCACGAAAAAGAATGGTCAAGGAGATCCACTTTCGAATTCTGCAAGCAGCACTCTCCCTGTCAGACCTGCAAGACCTTGAACATATAGTTGAACGGTTCATCCACGAGCGCCGAAACGCTCCCAGTCCTCCATCAACAACCCAAAGACCGCACGATGCTGTGTCACGGCTGCTGTTAGAGTGTAGGGGGGCTCCCCCGCAGCATCTCTGCATTAGCAGCACAAACACAGGAATCCAGTGGGAGACAGCGCGAGGACTCCATATTAATACGGAGTTTCCTCTGCCTGAGGATCAAGCTGAGTCCTCATATGATCAATTCTGGTGGGGCAGCAGAGACCGACACTTAAGATAGGAAGAAGGTATGCTGGGAGTGTTTATGGAGGAGCGTGGGGAGGAATATGATGTATCAGAAAGTACACACGGTAGATTTGTTGCGGACGGGGGAGTGAATTCAGCACTCGATTCGCTTGAAGATTTGCAAGCCACCCTCCCTGATACCCAGGCCGCAGTCCACTCTGCTGGCACTGTGTCCATCACCGTCTCAGAAGCAGGTGCGATGGAGAGAGTGTTTCTAGGAGCAGCACAGCAGGCTGATGATGATCAGGTTTCAATTGCAGACACAATTGACGGCAATCTTGACCAGGATCAGATAGATGCCGAGGTGCCCTTTAACACCCCCACTGCCGTTCTAGATGTTGAAGAGTCCCATGAGACTGACTTCCCAGAGAGTCTGAATGACTCTCGGGAAAGACAAGCCAAAACCCCCAGCAGAAGAGGTGGAGGCAGAAATGGCACCAGGGGTAGAGGCAACAGCCAAGGGTCATGAAGCAGGGGAAGCAGGAACCAATCTGGCCCCCCTCTCCCTTTCCACTCACCAACCCAGCTTACTCCCCAAGAACCCATGCCGACGAATGTACCGCACCGCACAGTCACATACCAGCCCAAGTCAAGGTCTAGAGTGATTTCTCAACAGGGTCCACTTGTCACCAGCGCTCTTCCTGAGCGCGTTATCACCTTAGAATCACCGCACGCGATAACACCACAGCCGGGTATGACACGTACAGACCCCCACACACTCCCAGCTCTCATGTCTTCACCAGGTGAAATGACCTCCCGCCTGCTGAAGCTACCAGCGAGTCTTTTTCAAGACAGTGCTCGTCCTCCACCCCCCCCCCTCCTGGACCTCTCCCTACTTCCAACACTTCCTACAACACCGCCTCATATGCCCCATCGTCCTCAGCAGCTTCCGCTTCCACTTCTGCCTCCGTTTCCACTTCTACTTCCGCTTCCACTTCCACTTCCGCTTCCGCTTCCGCTTCCGCTTCCGCTTCCGCTTCCGCTTCCGCTTCCGCTTCCACTCCCGTTCCCGCTCCCGCTCCCACTCCCGCTCTAGGACCTGCATCAACTTTGGTGCTCCGACGGAACACCCCTATCATAATGATACCCCAAGCATCAGACTCATCTGAAGCGAGTTCGAATGTTGTGCCCAAGCCAGCTCTCCCTGGAGTCCTACTTCCAGGATCCTCAGGCCCTTCGCAGCTGCCACCTGTCCAAACGGAAGGTCTGCCTCTCATTTCAAGAGAAAGACCTCCCACCACATCTTCGGACACAGCTGCAGACAGTCAGGACCAAAAGAGACGAAAGGGATCGCTGCAAGAGGGACACCCTGTGATGCTGACACTACAAAGGGTCACCGAGTTACGCATCATGATAGATGTGACAGCGGTTATGGCTGCTATCTTCCCGCGATCCTCGATCCTATACCCGGTCACGCATACACCGCAGGCTCCCATCTTAGACTTTCCCCCATTTCAAATCTCCAATAACCTAAGACAGGCTTGCAAAAATGAGCCTGTCGACATGATTTTCGAAGATGCAAACAGGTTTCCTTGGAAGAGGCCGCTTAGCAGCCTCCGCCCCTATCAGCTTCAGACGACAACAGGAGCTGATCCGGAAACGGTCTCGGCAAGGCAATGGACTGCTGTGTTGCGGAAGTGGGGGTATGCACATCGAGCACCCATCAAAGTGATTCCGATCACTGAATGGCTTCCTGAGATTCACAGCCAAATGTATGCAATTGTGACTCCGGCATTCGACAAACATTTTACCTGCAAAGAGAAGCCGGAGACAAAGATAGTGCCCGAAAAATTACACGGTTTTGTAAGTGGCCGTCAAGAAAACTTCCTTCAGTTACCCGTGGAAGTAGGAGACGAATACTTTATGAACTTGCAGCAAGTCCCCGATCCCAACATCAGGGATTCAGCAGAACAGTACACACAATCGGTGGTCATTCGGCTGCTGCAGGCTTCATTGTACTCTCTTCCCAACCCACTGCTCAAGTACCTTGCCTGCCCGACTGGTCACCGCTCCTCAAAGTTTCCCCTCCCCAGCCTCCATCTGCTGTTCAGCCCCATCAACTTATTCTTTTTAGAAAAGTTTGATGAGTACTACATCGCAGTAGAGAGGGAAGCGAAGGAGAACAATGAGCCGTTGAACAAAGCGTCAGTCAGACGCGCTGCTCATGACACCGTCGAGTGGATCCTCCCGGATCGGCTCCTCCCATCCGACCCCATGGATCCCAGACAAACACTTGAGCTAAAGCAGGAACATGAGTTCCGGAAGCTGCAACAGTTTCCAGAGGACAAAAGAAACCCAGGACACCCATGGGAGTTCGACGACCAAAGGGTCTTCTGGAAGAAGATTGACCCCCGTCCGACTGCTTATACCACTAGAGAACCAGACATGACGGAGGAGCGATTTTACGAGTTGGTACGTAGTACCAGCCAAAAGGGCAGGCCCAACTCGCACACAACGAGTGCTGCCTCAGTCGCAAAGCACTCGATAGACAGCCAGGCATAGTTTTCCTTGCGGGATGGAACCCGAAGTAAGGCCTCTTTCCCTTGCTCAAATTCATGAACAAATTGGCGTGTGACTGGTGCCTAGCCAACCAGGTACCCATGGCAGCTGCCCGGAATCACACCTGGATGTCGTGCATGCCCCGCAAAGGCCTCACCACATACTGTGGCCATCGACCCAGACGAAGCTTCTTCCTTCCCTCACGACGTGCATGGTGCATTTGCCTCTGTGTGCTTGACCCCACACAGACCTCTTGCGACTGTCCCGGTGGGCCAGAATTTCATGTAGCACAAGATTCCATCCTTTACGGTCCCCTGACAAATTAGATCGAAGAGCAGACCATCGCACTTTTCGAGAAGAATCGAACCCAGTAGCAGGAACTTCCATTCGCCCTGGCGTTTATGATTCCAGCCCTGTTTGTCCTCTCACCGTCGAGAACCGCCAAGGGCCAACTGAGGCATCTTATGCGAAAGGTTGCGATCGACGCTCGGGTCGTACTCGTTCATGAAACTTGGACAGGTATCTCTTCTGGTGAGACTCGAAAGATTCACAGGAGGAAGGGCAACGACAACGTCAGACTCCCTGACGAGCTCCGATACTGCCCAACGGGGGTTGAAAAGGAAAAGATGTACATCCCAGCTGTGCCCGGAGTAGAAGATGCTCGCATCCAGCATAAGGAGATCCTGATCAGTCCCAGTACTAAAGCCCCCTACAGGGCCCCCCTAAGTGCCGAGACTGCCGCCTTGCTCCAAGGTGTCTACCAAGAGGATAGGTGGAATCATAGGGACCTTGCCACATACTGGCACCGGGCTGAGGCAAGCGGCGCAATCCCGAGCGGACCAGAGCTCATCACACACCTCTGGTCCTCCCTGGATGAAAAGGAGAAAGGACAACTCTTCCTCCGCCACCCAATTGTCTTTCTACTCCAATATATGAAGCAAACGTGCCGACAACCCCCAGCACTCTTCACTGTTCGGTGGCTGAAAACCTAACCAATGAGAGTGCCTTGGGAACTGAGGCGCCTACGAGCGGCCCTCGACAAGGCAGACCACAAAGTCGCGGCGCTTGCCGAAGCGGACGAGAAAGATTCCATCTTCAACTGGGTTCTGCTTCATCGGGTTTGGGGATCCGCGATCTTTTTTGCCCCACAGCAGAAAGATCCAAAGCTCCTCCTCAGGGACCAGGGAACAATCACGTAGCAGGGCAACGGCAGAATTCCCCTTCCTAGGCTTGTGCCTTCATAAATGGACTTTTGCCCTCAAGTCGGACCTGGATATATATGATACTAGATACAATTCTTTGATAGAATAGAAAACACTTAATTCAAGTCATTTTGGAAGTAAATTTTAATCTAGTTATAGGTAACACAGCTTGGTATGCATGGTAAATTTATATATTGAAATGAAATTCTGATTACA
>JAHBMJ010003286.1:0-11763 GCA_018398765.1 Chromera velia | reverse complement strand
GAGAGAGAGAGAGAGGGAGAGAGAGAGAGAGGGAGAGAGAGCATGCAAAAGAGGCAGAACACTTGAGGGAGAGACGGACCGGGGTGTCGAGGGAGGAGTCGGTCTGGGTGTGCCTCAAAAGATAAGAGCGAGAAGGGCGGGAGGGAGAGTGCTTTTTTACTTTTCAGTCCTGCCCATTTATCCTCTCTGTGTCTCTCTGTCACTCTCCCTCTCTCTGTCTCTGTCTCTCTCTCTCTCTCTTTCTCTCTCTCTCTCTGTGCGTGCAGGCTCTGGTTCTTGCCCAGAAGGAGAGAGACGCCCTTCTCCGGTCTCTGGACTCTCACGAGGGCATTGCTGACGTGGTCGTTACGCTGGGGAATTTGGGGCTCTGGCTGCTTCTGGGCATTGCAACCCTCGTTCTGTTTGACCTCAACCTTCTCGCCTGTGTGTCCATCGGAGCAGCCTCCATCGCTTCCTTCGGCTTCATCTTCGGTAGGCTTAGACCAGAGAAGTAGACTAGATTCTTCGGTTGCCTCTCAGTCATTTCTTTCGGCTTGAAGGGATGAAGAGAGGGTCTCCCGAAGGGAAGAAGTCGGGTGCATCCATAACGGGAGTCCTAGAGAAAACATTTTTTCGAAAAATTAAAGTGCTCGTCGCATACAGAGAGAGGACGGAATCGGGTGCAATCCAATCAAGACACACCATGCAGCCAGTGTGTGAGGTGAGGGAGGGCACGTGTTGTTGATGCGAGAAGGGACAAGTGCTCCTGTCTTATGTATTAAAAACAAATTAATACAAACAAAATTAATACAAACTCATAGGGTACGTGAGGGTACGTATTGTTGATGCGAGAAGGGACAAGTGCTCCTGTCAATGTGTTGCGTGCTTGCATGGGTGATTCGAAAGACAGACGGTGCGCATGCAGACTCTCGTTCTTTTGGGTGTTTGGTCTTATCTGTGTATGTATGTGTGCGTGCGTGTGTGTGTATGTATGTATGTACATGATTCTTCCTTCTTTCCTCTCACTCCTCTGCATATTCATTCCCCTCGCAGGCAACTCCCTGAAGAACTTTGTGGATTCCATCGTGTTCGTCTTCCTCCAGCATCCCTATGACATCGGAGACAGGGTGAAGATCCCCTCAGTCGCAGAGGGGTCCGTTATGACTGTGAGGAAAATGACGGTGATGACAACGACCTTCGAGACAATGCAGTCAGAAATGGTCAGCCACTCCTCGGAAGGAAGGAAGAAAAGGTGATTTGTTAGTTGGCTGCTTTTTTTTTCTTTTTTTTTTTCTTTCTTTCTTTCTTTCTTTCTTTCTTTCTTTCTTTCGGACTCGTCCGTTCCTTCGACCAGACTCCTTCTATCCATCCATCCATCCATGTACATATACATAGAAAAATCGACATATAAATAGAAAAATTTGAGCAGATCTGGGTGCCTCGTGTATACATATTAATACAAAGAAAGGTGTACGTCCGTGTGCAGGTTGTAGTCCCCAACTTTGTGCTCGCGGGTAAGAACGTCCACAATGAGCACCGATCGAAGGGTTCGACTTTTCTGATCAGACTCCATTTTTTCGCCTCCACTCCGGCGAGAGCTGTGGGGCAGCTGAACAGGGCGGTCCAAATGTGGACAGCCGCACGACCTTCCCACTTTAACGCAAAGGACTGTTTCTTCATGTTGAGCGATTTCAAGACGAATGATCTTATTGAGGTCAGTTAGCCGTGACTTGCATGATGGCAATGATGATAATGTTGTCGGATTTCAAGATGAATAATCTCATTGAGGTGATATTACGTCGAGTGGGTTCGACGTACTGTCGGACCATGCATACATCTCGATGGTCTGTTTGCGTGTGACTACACCCCACCTCCCTCCCAGACTCTGCCAATTCACTCAGGCTGGCTGCTCTAGTTTCGTTTCCCGGCATTTCCCCCCCCCTCCGTTTCCCGTGTGTAACAAAGGCCTCCCCGTCTTTTTGAATAAATTTGAATTTATTTTGAGTTTTTTGAATTTACCCCCCCATCTCACTGGTTACCATGTGGTACAAAGGCCTCCATCCATCCCCCTTTCGCGAAGAGAGACTGCGGCAGGGGAGCGCATGACAGTGTACACCTCGACCAGGCATGGGCGAACATTCAAAAACCTCAAACTCAAAGTCAATGAGCAGAGACTTAATTCCTGTGAACGAAGAAGAGCCCGACCATGCATGTGCATTCGGACATTAAATTTTGCTGAGCCAGATTTAGTCAATCAACCATGCAGCCGAACTCATGCATCTTAATTTGATGAATCCTTGCCTGCCTGCCTGCCTGCCTGCCTGCAGTGGAGTGCCTGGATTCCCCACAAATATCCTTGGAGTAGATTCGAAGTCGTGTATCCCTCAAGAGATGCACTCTTCCAGTCAGTCCGTCATTGACAACCAGTTGATATGCAGTGCTAACTCGAGTCTCGCGCTTTCGCAGTGTGCCGGTCTCCTGCAGATCGATGCATGGCGTTTGTTTGTATTCATGTACCAAGTTCCTCGATCGTTTTTTTGAGAAAGGAAGACCGATGTATCGCTTTAATTTTTCTTTCTCTATCGGTCCCTGCATGGCCTGCATGATCGATCGACCGAGCTTTCCGCTCTTAATTTTTGTCTTCGAATCATGGCCGCATCATGCACGGCCTGGCCTCTCTTGTCTTGTCTACCTAAAATCTGGAACCCTCTGTATCATATCAGGCAACTTGTCCGCTGTGTAGCCGATTCGTTATCCAAGCAAGATTATCATGCACGGAAACAAATTGCAATTTGACGTGGATGTTTTAAATATCTGTGGCAAACAGGTATAAGTTTTAGTCAAAATTATGTAGAGGATGCCTTGTCCGCTGTGTAGTCGAGTGAAAGCGGACCTTTCATGCATCAGTCGGAGCCATGCAGCTAGATCGAATTCACCTCAATGAATGATCTTGTCCCATCTCATCTCATGCGTTCCCCCCCGGTCTCCTCTCCCTCGCTAGCTTTCTGTCGATCCGCATGCTTCCATTCACTTGGACGCGCTGCAGTTTCCTCTTTACTGAGCTGAACAGGCTGGGGATCTACTACGTCCTGCCTTGCCAGTCCGTCTACCTCCACTCTCTCTCCACAGATATCGTCAAGGGCCTCCACCGACCCGGAGTTCTCCCCATGCGCCCCCCTCCACGCCCCCCTCCACGCCCCCCTCTGTGTGGCCGTCTGCAGTCCGGGCTCCTTCAGGGCACCGAGGCCTCGGGAGGGGCGGGGGGGCCTTCGCAAGTGGGCCGGCAGCAGCTGTCGAGAGAAGACAGCCTGAGGGGCGGGGACGGTGTAGGGCTCCTCACTCGGGTCCTCTCGTCACCTTCGTTGCAGGTTGAAGCAGAGAACGACGTGGAGACGAGAATGTCAGACGGTGGGGGGGAGGTGCACGGGGAGAAGTGGAGACACGCGGGGCGTCCTGTGTCGTTTTTACAGCAGCAGCACGACTCCGCCGAGGGTGATGGTGCGGTTGGAGAGAAGGCGGGGGGAAGGGTGCAAACGGGCGGCAGAGAGGGTGAGTGGGAGTGGGAGTCTCGCCTGAGGGGCGGGGGAAGTGGGAGCCTGGGCATCGTGGTTGACTGTCACGGTTCTGGTTCGTTGTCGCGCACTGCCAGAGACGTTAACAAGGGCCCGACTAAGGAAGGCTTCGGAGGTTACAGAAAGGAAAGGGGTGTGCATGGGGTGCAGGGAGGGGAAGAAGAGACTGGGTGTTGTGCGCGTGTTTCTGGCGAAGAGGCTGTATGAGTGTGCTGAGCAGAATGGAACAAGCCACATGCAAAATTAAGGAAAGAGAAAGGAGCGAGGGAGAAAGGAACAAGGGAAAAAGGGAGGGGGGAAGTAATAAAAAAAAGAAGATAAAAAAGGCATTCAATAATCGAATCGTGAAATCAATCTGTCAAAAGGAATGTTTTTTAGTTGAATTGCCAGTGGATCCATATAGGAATGTAAACCCAATAAATGTTGGGATTCTGTCGCTTTTGCATGTAAAAAAGATTTCAGCCGTATGGCCTGTCATGACCGTTACGAGCCTTGAGGGTGATTCACAACCACTCAAACTCGCTCAAACTGCGCATGTATATTAGACGAATTAATGTAAGAGTCAAGATCTATCCTGTATCATAATCTTAGCAAGATAATTAAATTAAACTCTATGTAAAATTGATTGTGAATTACGATTAATTCTCACAGGCTGAGTATTACTAAATTTTTAGCTGAAAAATTTTAGAAGCTGATCAACTTTAATTTAAACTGGGATTTAAGCTAAGTGTTCGAAGCAGGACCTGCGTGAACTTAACTACCATTTAAAAGTTGAAGCCGCATTTTTTGATAAACTTGAAAGTCTGCGTGCCACAGGCCCGGATCCTTTAAGGTGTCTTAAAAGCTGAAGCCGCATATTTAAGCGTTGTCTTGACTGTTTGCGCCGCAGGCGTGGACTGTCTCTTGAAAAAGGGTGCCATAAATATAGATGATTTTGATTACATTTTTTAAAGTGGTAGTTAAGTTCAGAAAGGTTTAAAGTAGTTCAAAGTTCATGCTTATGAAGTTATGATGAGTTATTTTCAGCTATAGAAGATTGATCAAAAAAACTCAACTTTAAAAAAGATCAAACTTTAAAAATTGGTTTGTCGGTAATATATAGTGAGTAATTAACTTTATGCACAGAAAATGATAGAAAATAGTCATGCATATATGTTTCCCGAAAAGCGCAGCTGAGGGTAGCTGAGGGGGGACTTCCAGGAACTCCTTGGGAAGCCGAACGCTTTTCAGGAAACTCGCACGCCCCAGCTGGTCCCGGAATGCGCGAGGATGTCACATTTTCGCTTTCGCGGGCCGATCAGCGATGCAGCTCTATATATAGTAGGATCAGAATGGATCAGACTGAGCACCCTGAACCTGCATGCAGTTGGACAGAGAAGACACCGAATCATAGGTCCGAATGCAAGCAGAGCCCCGGCGGACAGTTTCAGTTTCATCCTATACGCGTTCCAGAAGTTGAGGCAGAGCCGGCTTGCCTCGCCTATCTGTTCGCCAATCCGCTCAGCACAGGAGAAAGCAACAGAATTCGAAGGAAGAGACAGCCAGAAGCAACGAAGCGAAGCGGTCCATCGATCGAAGGGCCAGAAGATCGAAGTTCCTTGCTGCGGCATTGAGTTATCTCCAGCTCACTTGGATCTTTGGGAGCAAGTGGACAGGCACTTGGACTCACTGTGTTACACTTCTATACATTGACTGACTGGTTACTCGACCGACTGATTCTAAGTAGAAAGAAGGAAGGATGCCCGATGTCTCCCCGACCATCAAAGGTCTCCTCAACGCCCCCGGGAGTAACCATTGTTTCCTCAACGTTCTCATACAGGCCTTCTGGAACCTCCGCAGCTTCAGAGAAGCCTTCGTCAGCGCTCCAGAGCACAGACATTGGAAGAACCCCGGAGGAGCCGCCAAGTCAGTCAGAGGGGATCAAAGTGGACACAGACAGGGCGGGAATAAGGGAGATGGGTGTGGCCTTGTGGAAAAAGAAGGAAAGCGAGTGAAGGGCCATTGATTTGTTCTTGAGAGGGGTCTGGGTGGTGGCAAACGCTCGCTGCGAGTTTGTAAGAACCCAAGAGAAACTGCGGGTGGGTCGCGTCTTCATGCTCAAAGTGTGTATTTATGTCTCTGCTTGGGTCAGTCCGGATATCTGATAATGTTTTGCGGTGGATGGTGTGTCGTTGAAGCGGTTGGCGGGTCCGATTAATGTGTGCGTGCGTTGAAGACGATGGTTCACGACTGAGAGCGCTGGATTGATTGGTTGTCTGCAGATGCGCGTACTGCGCGTTGAAGACGATGTTCGCGCACTTCCAGTACAGCCAGTCCCCGGCACTCCCACCAGACGAACTACGTAGAGGTCAGTCAGACTGTCGGTGTGTGTGTTTGTCTTCCTTCTGTTCGGCTGGGTCCAAGTACGGTGCGGGTCCGTTTGTGTTGTCTGTCACATTCTTTTTGAGAGAGACAGTTCTCTGTCGTGCGTGTGTGTTTGCATATGTTTCTTGAACTTCGTGGCATGCACTCACTCGCCGCATTTTTTTGTTCCTTGTCTTTCTTTGAGGGCTCATTTTTAGGATCTTTCTTTCTCTCGATGCACCTGCTTCTTTCTCTTTCTCTCTCTGCGTCCGTCTGTACATACAGTGTTAAGCACGGTGTTTGGAGACAGCGGGAGGTTCCGACTGGGGGCCATGGAGGACGCCGACGAGACACTGGAGGTCCTCTTGACTCTCTTCCATGCCTCTCAGGTAGGTAGGTGTGTTTGATTGGGGAGGAGGGGGGTCCTTTGTGTTTGGGGTCGGGGTGAGGTTTAAAGGGTCGGCGGGCCGGGCACGGTTGTGTGTGTTCGATCTGGGTCTTCTTATTGACATGTGTGTGATCAAGCTTCAGTGCAAAGAGCCTGGGGTCTTTCCCTCTGAATTGTCTTCTCATCAATGCAGCTATTGCTCCTTGCTTCTGCCTGCTGCTGCCATGTCCCTTCCCTTCTCTGCAGATCATTCTGGACGATGCTGACGAGGAAGAAGACGAAGAGGAAGCCCAAAACCCTCCCGACCTCCTCTCCGGCCAACCGGCGTCTTCCTCCTCCCATCCCCCCCCCCCGTCTCCCCAGAATCCTCTCACCATCTTGTCCTCCCAACAACCGTCGAGACTCTCTCTAGACTCCACACACACACAGGGCACCACACCAGCACACTCCCCTAACTTCCACTCACACTCCCAAGGTCCCGACAGCCCCGTCTTTCCAAATCCCAACACCCCAGCCTACCCACACCTAGGGATGAGGACCCCCAACACCCACACACAACAAGGACAACACCCACATCCTAGCGGGGGCAGGTCTCGACCAGGGCACCTGAGTACCATCTCACCCAAAATTGCAGACCCAGGAACATATCAGCAGGGACGCTCTCCACTCACATCCCCTTCCCCCTTTCCCACATCACCCGTCGGAACTCCTGGCGGCGCCCCGGGATCTGGCGGGCTCTCACCACTGGCCCCACGCGCCCCGCCGCCGCAATTCTCCCATCAGGCGCCGCCGCATGGTGCGCCGCCGCCCGACCCCCCAACTTCAAGTCAAGACAGAGACGGCGGTCATATAGGGAGTCCCCCGAGGAAAACCTCTCAGACCGTCCGCGTGGGGGCGTCTGCAGAGGATCCTTTGGAAAGTACCGTGCCGGCTGGGGACAGGGGGAGGGAGACGGAGACAGCAGAAGCGAGAGGGGAAGAGAGTGGACGCCCTGCTCTGAACAAGAGGCCGTCTCTGAAGGGGGGAAGCCTGAAAGAGTTCAGCGAACTCATCTGTAATCCTAGGTGTATCGCGCATGATGGTCCGTCTCTCTCTCTCTCTCTCTCTCTCCATCCCTCCCTCTCTCTCTCTCTCTCTATCTATCTCTATCTCTCTCTCTCTGTGTGGCGGGCATGTGTATGGTGTGTGTGCTTCTGAGCTACTTTGTCTGTGCCTCTCGGTCCCTATCTGTCTGTCCCTATACTTCGCTTCAGTTGCTCTCTTTTGAGAAGCATGTAGACGCATCACCTCTTTTATCTCTGTCCTGTGCAAATAGAAATTTGTCCTTTCCACTCATTTAAACACAAAAGTAGAAATTTGTCCTTTCCACTCATTCAAACACAAAAGTAGAAATTTGTCCTTTCCACTCATTAAAACACGCACAATAACCCTAGTGGTTGGATGTAGCGCTGCAGTATTCGGATATGAGCTTGTGCACTTCAACCAGTGCTCATGTGGGGCAACGACGGAGCCAGAGAGCCAGGCCGCGTTCATCTACAGAGTCCTGACCTCAGAGGCCCAACAGGCAGCGGAGGCTCTGGAGACAGTGGCACAGAAGGTGCTTACTTCCTTTGGATCCTGTATTCGTTTCTCGTTTGCTTCTTTTTTTCTTTCTTTCTTTTTTCTTTCTGTCCTTCTTCTTGTCTTTTCTTTTCTGACTCAGCAGCGCGGAAGGAAGGCTTTCTTTTCCCCTTCGTGGTGGTCGGGAGAGAAAGTACGGCCATTCGGCTGTGTATTCTCTGAAATAGACTGCTTTGACAAGATTCTGCATGACGTGCAGGGCATCTCTCTCGTCTGGCTTGTTGAATAGAGTATCCCCTTAGTTCTTGCGTGCGTGTGTGCTCGCTTGCTTTGCCCGTCGGATCCATCCTGTGCCCTTTCTTTCGTGTAGGTGATCTGAGAGACAGACACTCTCCAAGGAACATGCATGCAGTTGTACAGTTGTTCGTTTTGCTGAGTCTTTTCTGGATCCTTTTTTCTTTTTTTCTATTTGAACTTGATCTCCTCTTGTCGTGCAGGTAAGGTCCTTCTCGGAAGAGCAGCAACGAGGCACTTCGAGGGGCCAGGCCGCCGCACAGGACCCTTCGCAGGAGACACGAAGGCTGGTGCACCGGGTGATCGGTCTTTTGCCGCTTCCTCCAGGTCGCCCGGTGTGTCTCCCTGACGTTTTGAGGGTCCTGTGGAGGGGGGAATTGGACAACCTGGAGGCAGCACAGGCAGCGTTGTTCCCTGCCTTCAAGAGACAGGAGAGGACCAGCGGGTGGAAGGCGTGGGGGGCAGCGATTAACTCCGGGTTTCTTGGGATGGGAGGGGGGGCGGGAAGGGGGGAGAGACCAAGTCGGAGGTCGAGCGAAGCAAGTACGGAAAAGCGACGAGGCGTCCGATGCCTGTACGTCCCTTCACTCGACTTTTAATGAGTAGAGATTTATCAGTGATTGATACATGCGATAGAGAAAATAAATTAATATGTGTGTGTCGATCAGGCAGGCATGCTTGCGATAGAGGAATTGTATTCACATGTGTCCATCAGGCAGACAGGAGGATCTTGTTTCCTCCCGGCCAGCAATGTTGCCGCTGAACAGAGTTAAGTTGAGAGCACTCAATTTCTTCCCTTAATTCCCTACAGAGGTCTGATGAGTTGAGTGGGTGGGAAGGAAGGAGGGAGCAGTGCGTTCATGGGGGGGGATGCATTTTGTTTGGCTGACTGACGAGCTTCCTTTCCTTCTTTTCCCAGTAGGACTCGGCTTCTCTTCCCGTTCTTTTGCATTCTCTTTCTTCTTTGGCGGTGGCAGCAAAGGGTCTCAGACAGACCTGCAGGGAGGGACAAGAAGATGAAATTCGTTGCTTCTAGACTCTCGAGATGGATATGTTCTGCATGTGAGGGAGAGATAGAGAGAGAGAGGCAGAAGAGTGGAAGGCGTCTCTATTAATGGCAGGGCTTAATTCCCTGATGCCTCCCTCCCTCCCTCCCTCTCTTCCTCCCGCCCTCTGCAGAGAGTGCGGTCAGGAGAACAGCCAGCAGGCGTTCGCGTTCTGTCCCAAACGACCGCGGGTGTTCGTGTGTTCCCTCACTTGGCCGACTGACAAGGTCAGTCAGACAGCTAGTCAGTGCAGCTAGGGGCGGGGAGGGAAGAAGGGGGGGACTCGGAGGGTCATTCCTCTCCGATGCCTTCCAACATTTATAATGCATCTTTTCCAACCAGCCCGGGGAGTGCATGGGGGTTTTGAGGTGCTCTAGAGAGAGCTGACAGCTAGGCACTCAGTCGTGATTCCTTCCACGGAGAATGCAGCTGTACGTTCATCTGCTTCCCTGCTCCATTCTTTCAGCCTGGATGTGTTTTTGTGTGTGTGAGTGGGTGTTCTGAAAGTGCCTCAATTGCTTGCAGTATTTTTATTCCTAGTGTTTGTTGGTCAAGTTGTCCTTGTCTTCGTTCTCTTTCCTCCCTTTCTTCTGTTTTCGTATTTTCTGACGTCCGTCTGTTCACACTTCCTTCACATTTGATCGATCGCTTGTTGTTTGTGACTGCTGCCAGACAGAAGCTGTGTGTGTGCGCGCATTCGAGCTTGCGTTCCCGTACAGGCAGACATGCATCCTTGCGTTCCCGTACAGGCATGCATCCTTGCAAGAGACGAAGTGTTGTCCTCTCAACTGTGTGTATCAAGCAGTGTGCTTCCTCTCAACCATGTGTGTGAATCACTGTGCTTCTTTTCTGCGAGTGCATGAGTGAGAGCACCACCGGATTCCCATTCTTCCTTCACTGACTGACTGACTGGCTGGGTGCCTTGATTGTTTGCTGTCGTCTTCCTTTCTATTCATTCGCCTGCCTGGATGAGTGAGTGCCTAGTCTGTAATGTCTGTGCCTGCCTGTCTTCAGGGGTCCCGAAAGGAACTGAACGAGGCTCTTGGACTCGTGCCCCCCCTCTTGAGTCTTTCTGAGGTCCGCAAGGGGGGGCAGACGGAGGGAGGAAGGTTGACAGGAGAATTTCTGCTGAGGCTTGCGACGGCTTTTCTTCTTGGATGAACAAAATTCTTTTTTGCCTGCGTGTACGTACGTGGTTTTTCCTGCTCCTGCTCTCGCTGAATTTCCGCGAGGTTGGACCGAGAGGAAAAGACGATTGACGCACGCAAATTTTGATCCGTCCCTGCGTGCGTCAATGGACGGAAAGAAAAAGGCGGCAGCTGTATGTGCGCCGTTTGGCAGGTGTAAAAGTAGGAGACGATGAGTTTTTTTTGTCGTGTTCTGATCTTCACAAAAGAATCCGTTTTCCTTGAGCTGCGCACCCTGTCTTACTTCATCTCTCTACTTCTCTCCATGTGCGTGATCGCGTCCGTGAGTTGTGTTCTAATTTCTCCCAGCAGCCCATCTGTATCTCTGTGTACCTTTGCCTCTTAATCACTTGCTCGTGTGTGTATGAACGTACGTGTGTGTGTGTGTGTGTGTGTGTGTGTGTGTGTGCGTGTGTGCCTGTCTGTTGTGCTGTGCAGATCTTCCCCGAATCCCTTCAGCAATTGGCTCCCTCCTCCTCTTCTTCCTCTGCTGCCGCTTCGTCCTCCCACACGGCTCCTCAACACGCCGCCGCAATGCCCCCGTCTCCTTCCCCATCTGCACCCGCCTCCAGATCTCCAGGGGGACCCTCCTTACTACCCACACAACAACAAGGAACCCCGTCATCGTCTACAGGCCTTGTGGGAGGAGGGGGGGAGTCTGGAAGGAGTATTCCTTCAATACCGCAGAAAGGGTCTCCTCTCAGACAGCCCCCCCACCTGGCGCTGTTCCCAGACTCGCCCCCCCCAATGCCCTCAGATCACCCCGGTGGTAAGTCACCTGAAGAGCCAGCACCCCTGTCACCAAAACACACAAATCCAAACTTTGAGGACCCTCCCCTGATCGACCTTGGTGCGCCCCGATCAGAACAACAAAATCCCCCGACAGGCCGCCACGCCACTCACTCACAGGCTCCCCTCCTCTCGAGCGAGGAGGACCCCATCCCGTTCCCGCGACCAGCCTCGGAGGCTCAACGCCCCGTCGCCCCATCGGATCTCCCCCCTGCCCCCCACATTTCAGCACACCCACCTGCGCATGAGAGGAGCAGCTCCAGCGGTGGGGCGCCCGATCTTCTGGGGGCCTCGCCTGTACCGCACGGTGGTGCCTGCACCCCGCCCGCCGCCGCTCATCTGGATGTCTCCGCCGCTACTCCAGGAGCTCATCGCCCCGCCGCCTTCCGTGACGTGGGACGGCAGTCGATGACCCCGCCGCCACGCCTTCATTCGAACAATGGACCGCGGGGGATAGGGATAGGCTCACAGCAGCCCCGCCCCCCTCCACCGTGGCGCATCCCGGGAAAACCTCTCCACGTGTTCAGGTGAGTGCATTCATTCTTTTTTGGGGGGGGGAAACCTCTCCACCTGTTCAGGTGAGTGCATTCATTCTTTTTTTGGGG
>JAHBMJ010003285.1:0-11652 GCA_018398765.1 Chromera velia | reverse complement strand
TGCCCAGTGCAGGGTTGCCCTCTTGCACTTCCACATTCTTTCCATCTGGACGAGTTCGTTTCTTTTCATTTCCTTTTGCTTAGGGTCTGTCACGACGTAGCGCCGGTAACGGTTTGTTTTCAGCTTCTGCCTCTCTCTTCTTCTGGGGTTCCCTTTATCTTTTGGTTTCTTCTTCTGGGGTTCCCTTTTTCATGTGAAGGCCCCCTAAAACCCTCTCTTCTGGTTGGATCTCTTCTTTTGACCGCCCGCCCAGATGGAAAGATTGCGTGTGCGTACATGTATGAGTGTGTGTGTGTGTGGTGCGTGTATGTATGAGTGTGTGTGTGTGTGTGTGTGTGTGTGTGCGTGTATGTGTGTATGAGTGTTGTGTGTGGATGCGTATGCGTGTGTGACTGCTCACAGGTATAAGGACCTGCGAGGAAATGCCTCCTTGTGAGGAAACGAGGAAGATAACAGGCTATTCGAAAATAACCAGGAGGATTTCGTCACACGTCGTTGCCATCATATTGGCCACTGGCTGAACCCAGACAGACAGACAGACAGACAGACAGACAGACAGACAGACAGACAATGTGACTTCTTTTTTTCTTCTCTCTGACAGACAGACCGCTAAACAACAACTTTTCTTTCCGCACCTTTATTCCAAGAAGGGGAGAATCACGTACAGACACAGAGAAACAAAGACACTTAGCTCTTTCAAAAATTCGTGTTGCCTTCTGTGGGGCAATTTAGAAGCACGCAAGCTCAATTGAAGTACATATCTTCTTCTCTCGTTTCCCTTCTCCCTCCTCACATAAGTCATAACGTCGCAACACAAGGGCAGACCGAAAGATCCACACAGAGACACACAGAGAAAGTGCATAGGGCTGTATGGAACAAGCCCGCGGTTTCTCTTTCCTTCCATCGTTCTTCCGTTCCTCGCTTTAATTCATGCCCTTCGCGCATAGAGCTGGCAGGCAGACTGCGCAGTGTATTCCGGAAGAATAAAGACGGAGAAAGTCGTTCTTTTAAGAAAAGGAAAATCCGAACAACAGAGACAAATCCGAAGATTGCATACAGAGACAGAAGACTGACTGTCCGCAGATCGAGGTCCATGCCCAGCCAGTTCGAGAGTTCCCTCTGTGCGGCCTCCAGAGCTTCCGAGTGTGTGTTGAACAGGAGCTTCTCCTCCTCGTTCAGCTTCTCGGCCCTGACCTCAGGCAGCCTTCTCCCGTGAGTCCACCAGAGGCCCCTGACCATGTCGGACCGGGAGTGGCTGCATGCATGCGCAGGGAGGGACAGACAGGGGGGGGGGGAACGAACTGGGGCACACACGAACATTCGAATGCACGTAGTCTCTTCTTGCTTTGGGGAGGGCTCTTCCTGTTGTGGATCTGGACCTCATGGAGCGCCTGGATAGAAGACAGACGAGAACGACAATTCTCCATGCGGTCCCCTCACTCACTGACTCTCTCTCTCTCTCTCTCTCTCTCTCCTACCTACACCTACACACCTATACACACACACACCTACACACCTATACACACACATACACACACACACACACACAGAGAGAGAGAGAGAGAGAGAGAGAGAGAGAGACTCATACAGAGAGAGAGAGAGAGAGACAGACAGACACACATACACATACACAGACGCATGCACGCACGCACGCACGCACGCAGAGAGAAGATCTGAAGAGAAAGAGAGAATAAATTGAATGCAACAGGGCGAAAGGGTGCACGCATGCATGCATGGGTTTGATTGATCACTCACTGTGTTTCGGAGAGAATATTTCCTTTCTACTTTCCCTTCAGTGTCTGATCGACTACCGCGGTTGACTGCTGTTTTTCCTGTGATGAGCAGAAAAGGAGGAAGGCGTCTGACTGACATGTATGCGAGTGCGCATTTTCTGTTTCTCTTGATGGCCGACTCCAGGCAGAGGATCCTCAATAGGGTCTGGCGGTCCTGTTCGTCTAGACTACGGGGCTCCCTCATGTACTCTTGTCGGAGGGTTTCCAGAGGAAGACCCAAGGCACTGCAAAATGAATCGCGAAATGGTGAAGTTTCGTTTGTTGACGAAGTAAAAATTGACGCTGAAAAGCACTTTCATTTGCTCGAGTAGCAAGGCAGTGAGGAGAACTGGGTGGAAGGAGGCAAGAGAAGACAGAGAGTTGAAATAGTCAAAGGGTGAAGGAGAATGCCAGAAGGACAGCACCACCACACACCCAGAAAGACAGAGAGAAGCCTTGAAGATGTTTGCAGACTCGCATAGATACAGACTCACTGACTCACTGACTGAATGACTGACAGACTGAATGACTGACTGACTGACTTGACTGCCGCCTCAAATTTCTCCTCCAGGACTTTTAGTTCTTGCACGACTCTGTGGAAGTTCACCTCATCAAACGAGTCTGTCGGTTTGGCCTCCGCGATCAGGCGTTGGGCATCTTTGCAATATGACATCCTGACTGACTTTGAGCACTGGGAACAGGAATGCAGGAACAAAATAAGAACTCCGACGAAAAGAGGCAAGCCGTCTCGTACCTGCTGCGGGAAGATGAATTTGGAACCCAAACGGGGATTTTTCTTCGAGATGAAACAGATGGAGAAACAGCGAGAAATTATCACAAGGGGCCAGGCGGACAGCAGCAGAGGACGGGTCCACAGTTTCATACAGTTTCACTGAGGAAGAAAGATCGGATATGGCATCTGCTGATTCATGCTGATTCTGAGGAGACGCCATGATATACGCCACGCATCCGCGCGCACGCGGGCCGGCGGCCCATCAGCGGCCCAAATGGCGGTCCGGGCCCGCGCGGCCATGCATCCATGCATCTGACGCATCTGACGCAAGCAAGCTTGCGAACGGCCCCGGAAAGCAAGAAAAATGAAAACTGCACGATTGACGCACGCCGGCCAGCCGTCGCGCCGATCCCCCCCCTCCCGCGGGATTCCGGGGCCACCCATATCTGACGCACGCATGCATGGCGACGGGTTGAAGTCGGGTTCACGCTTTTCTGGACCATTTGGGCGGGATCTTTCCGGGGCCTTTTTTTGGTGAAAGACACTGCGTGCATACTGCGTGCATATGGGCTGGGGTATTTTTGTTTTGTAAGTGCCCCCCGCTTCGCTTTCCGGGGCCACCTGCACCTACCTACCATACCATCAGACTGACACTGAGCGATCGCCTAGCTGACATTTCTGAATCTTCCAACAGAAGACGGGGATGATCTCACCAATAGGGAAGCGGAAAGTCAGAGAGAGTAGAGACGGACTGGCCGATTGCGTGTGCGAAGAACCGCTGTAGCTTCACTAACGTGTGCTGCAGACCCAAGGCTCTTCCGCTGTCTCTCGCCGTCTCTCCAGAAAGTCGTTCTACGAAAGGTGGCGAATTGTATTTCGGGAGGTGTTTTTTCCTTTAAGGTGATCCCTGTTTTGCTCTTCTCTTAGTTTTGGGCTTCAGATCAGTCTCTCCCAGGCTGACGGCAGAGGACAAAAGGCGAAACTTGAAGGAAGAGAGGACTCCCGCTGCCTGGCAGTTGAGAATCCTTCTTTCAGTGTTGCATCGCCTTGTCCCTTCTATTATTTTTTTGTGTTTCCTCTCTTTCCAGTCATCCTTGTAAGCAATGCTCGGAAAGAGTGATTTCCACTCGACCAGTAAGTCTGGTCCCATGCACTTGCACAGTGCAGATCTATTCGGGGCCTACAGTCCGCAACAAATCCACAGACAGAGCTACCGGCCTCATGTACCTGCCGCCTACAAGCACCAGGCAGTTGAGTGCTTTGAGGAAGTGTGCGATGAGATCGAACAAGAGGACCCCGAGCAACTCGCAAAGGCCCTCCCGCAGCTTTTCGGCACAAAATACTGCGAAGTTCGACAGGCTGTCAATGCAGGTGGGTGTGTATCAATGCAGTTGTTTGAAAGGTTGATGATCGATTCCGTGCCTCAAGATCTCTTTCCCTCACACACAGCATCTGTCGAATGGGCCTTAGAGATGCAAAGGTGCTGCATGACTCAGTGAACATATCTGTTGTGCGAGTTGCAACCCTTGGATCGTGGAGGGAAGGGGTGGCGAGGCTTCAACGAAATGAATGCCTGAGTTACTGTATATATCCGTCTGATCGACAGACGCTGAGTTTCTTTTCTTTCTGTTGGTGCTGGCGATGTATCTGCGTGCCGATCCTTGGGTTCTCCTTTGTCCATCCATGCGTATCCGCTTTTTCTTTCTCCATTTCCTTCCCTCTCGTTTTCTGCAGCCGCTTTCCGCCGCCGCCCCCTCCGTGTCGGCGTTGTCCTCTCTGGAGGGCCTGCTCCGGGGGGGCACAACGTCATTGCAGGTTGGTTGGTTGTGCCGTTTCCCTTTGCATGCGAGGATTTTTTTGATTAGGGAAGGAGGTTCCCATGGAGTGGAGAAGGGGGGAAACGAGAGCCCCCCGTGGTTCGTTTCTCTATCGGCCTTTCAGCGTGCGAAGGGGCGTGCATGCGTTTGCGTGATTTGGCAATGAGCAAACATGAAAGTGAGCGCCGCTCTCAGAGTATTCATGGGCTTCTCTCTCTGCCATCTGACTGACTCTGTTGTTGCACTGCAGTCCTCTTTGACTTCCTCAGTCCATGTGCATGTACGTATGTATGTGAGTGTGTACGTGGGTGTGATGCATTGCATTGCAGGTCTCTTCGACTTCCTCCGAAAGGTCCACCCGGAGTCCAAACTTTTTGGGTTCATGGGCGGGATGGATGGCTTCTTCAACATGAAGTACAAGGTGGGTAGGGTAGGTCGGCTTTTGGGTGGGTGGGCGCACAGGAGGCTGATGAGAAAAGATGAGTTTGCGTGCAGGGAAGAACAGAAGAAGCTTGCAGGGAAGGACAGAAGAAGCTTGCAGGGAAGAACAGAAGAAGCTTGCAGGGAAGGACAGAAGAAGCTTGCAGGGAAGGACAGAAGAAGCTTGCAGGGAAGAACAGAAGAAGCTTGCAGGGAAGAACCGAAGAAGCTTGCAGGGAAGGACAGAAGAAGCTTGCAGGGAAGGACAGAAGAAGCTTGCAGGGAAGAACAGAAGAAGCTTGCAGGGAAGAACAGAAGAAGCTTGCAGGGAAGGACAGAAGAAGCTTGCAGGGAAGGACAGAAGAAGCTTGCAGGGAAGAACAGAAGAAGCTTGCAGGGAAGGACAGAAGAAGCTTGCAGAGAAGGACAGAAGAAGCTTGCAGGGAAGAACAGAAGAAGCTTGCTGGGAAGAACAGAAGAAGCTTGCAGGGAAGGACAGAAGAAGCTTGCAGGGAAGGACAGAAGAAGCTTGGAGGGAAGAACGGAAGAAGCTTGCAGGGAAGGATAGAAGAAGCTTGCAGAGAAGGGAGTCCTTATTAGGAGTCATACAGAAATGGAAGGATGACTCTTTCCCTCCAACTCTTGCTCATGGTTGGAATGTATGTCTCCCCCTCATTGTCATACAGATTTTTTTTTTTCACCTATGCCACACTGAATTCTGTATGGAAATGAATGCTGGTTCTATGCAGACCATCACGCCCGAGCACATGGCCAGATTCCGAAATTCGGGCGGTTTTGACATGCTTTGGTCGGGCCGGGGCCGTGTGAACGGTCGGAAGGACATGGACAAGGCAGTGGAGGTCGCCAAGAGCCTGGAGATGACTGGGCTGGTCGTTGTAGGGGGGGACGGTAGTTGCTCGAACGCCGCTCTTCTGGCGAACCACATGGCTGAGTTCCTTCCCTCCTGCTCAGTGGTGGGAGTGCCCAAGACCATCGACGGAGACTTGAAGAATGCCGTCAGTCCTTTTTTCGTTCTTTTCAGTGCACGAGGCTTCATACGTCTGTCTGTTGTGCACATAAAAAGAAGAAAGCAGAAGAAAGAAGTGTTTGGTCTCTCTGAACAGTCACGGTGTCTGTCTGTCTATCTGTCTGTCTGTCGATCTTCGACAGGGACATGCAGGGGATTTGCAGACAGAAAGACAGATAAAGAGAAAGGAATGGAATCTCTCGGGATGTCTATTCATCCATCTGTAGTCTCTCTGCGTTGAACGTTTGCTCGCTTGCATGCACTTTGCCTCCATGCATTCACGTTTACTGATCGTGATTCACTCACGAATCATCATTGCTCTTTTTTGATAACCTTTTTTTGTCCGTTTGAGTACGTAGTCGGCAGCATTCATTCCTTCTTTTTCCTTGTTTTTGTTCATTCGTTTGCAATGCATCTACGTGAGTCCGAGAGAAAACCAAGCATCATACGAACATGTCTGCGGTGATTGCTCCCAATTTCCCTTTTTTGTGCAGTCACTGCTATGTACAGGATTCATCCAACAAGCCCACCAGAGGACACCAACCTCTCGCTGTTCCCTTTCTGTATGTACTTGTCTCTGTCACACACACAATTCTTCTTTTTTTCTTTCTTTCTCTCTTCTGTTCGGACTCTTTGACTCTCTTTGCCTTGCAGGTGATTGAGAGCTCTTTCGGCTTCGACACGGCCTCGAAGACCTACTCCGAACTGATCGGAAACCTCTGCGTCGATGTGGGGTCCTCCAAAGTCAGTCTGTCTGTCTGTTGTTTGGTTGTCAACGGAGACCGTCGGTGTGTGTATGCGAGGATGTCTCTGCGTATGCAGAATGCATTCTCGGTGGTCGCCGGAATGTCAGTCATGCAGCCAGGGGGCTGCTCGGATTGTCCGTAAGATCGGTTGGTTTTTCTGTCTGTCTGTTTTCTGTGTCTTGAGGCACGAATGCGGTGAGTGGGTGAGACGGTGGGCGAGAAAGCAATTGATGGAACTCTCATTTGCCTCAATGTGTTGGTCTCTCTCAGCCTACCGTCCATGTCTGACCTTCGGTTTTTTTTTTTGTTCGCGCACTTGCCTCTGGCGCTCTACTTGCCCTCACCCCTTTTTCTCTCTCCCTCTTCCCTCTGTCACTCTCCCCCTGTTTCTTTCATATGCAGCACACGTACCACTTCGTGAGGGTGATGGGACGTTCGGCCTCCCACCTGGTTCTCGAGTGTGCCCTTCAGACGAGACCCAACCTGTGTCTGGTGGGAGAGGAAATTGAGAGGAACAACACGTCGCTCAAGGTGGGGGGGGGTGGGCTGTGTGTGTGTGTGTGTGTGTGTGTGTGTGTGTGTGTGTGTGTGTGTGTGTGTGTGTGTGCAGGGGGTGGGTGGGGGTGAGGGGGGGTTGATAGGCAGGCAGGTGCGTGTGTGTCGAGAGGTGCTGTGCGTGTTTTGTTTTCCTGGGCTTGATGTGTCCTCCTCCCTCTTCAAGGAGAGAGGCAAAAGGAAACAGATTCAAGAGAGTTAAGAAGAAACCGAATCGGCAAAGTCTCCCTCCAGGCAGGGAGAGCGGAGGGCCAGAGAGAGTGGGTCCGTGAGTGTTGCGTTTCCTTTTTGTTCGTTTCTTGTACAGAACAACAAAAAGAATGGATCCGTTGGCTGACTGTCTGATTGACTCGCCGACTGATTGTCTGATCGTTTCACTGCAGGAGATTGTCCAAGAGATCGTGGAGCTGATCGCTGAAAGAAAGAAGAAAGGAGTCAATTTTGGAGTTCTCCTCGTTCCTGAAGGTCCGCCCGTGCGTTGGACTCTCTGTAGAGTGTCTGTTTGTTTCTTCTTTTTTGGAGATGCACTTGGTGATTTTGGTCTTGTGTCTCTTTGATGCCACGTGGTTCTGGAGAATGTTGTTCGGTCGAATAGTTTTCTGCCTGCCTTTTCGTACGTTCCTTTCTTCCAAGTGCCGGTTCGTTTTTGTTTGTTGTTTTCGCGGGGGGGAGGTATCTACAAGCACTTGGTCTCTTTCTCCGGCAGTCAATTCACTCCCTCCCCTTGATTCTTCCTGTCTCTCTACTGTGTTCGCCTCTGACTTTCGTGGTTTTCCTTATCTGCCTCTTTGAGTGACGGAAAAATCACTTGCTGCCCCCCCCCCTCTCTCTCTTTCTCTCTCTTCCGCACTGTCCTGAATGTTTGGTGTTGTTTGTTTCGTTTTTGTGCTGCAGGCTTGATTGAGTTCATTCCCGAGATCAAGAAGCTGATTGCAGAGTGCAATGAAATCGTCAAGAAGGACGGGGTCGGTCGGTTGGGAGACACACACACACACACACAGAGAGAGAGAGAGAGAGAGAGAGAGAGAGAACACCGTGATGTGTCAGCGCACCCCCCTCCATTTCCGATTTTACTAACAGGATCAAAACATGTGGGATGGGAACAGAGAGACCACAAAATACACGCATCCTCTCTCTCCTAACTCCCCTCCTGTTCCTGCACTCTTCTGGACACACCATTCATTCACGGCATATCCGCAAATGAGGAGCCAGCTGCTTGGAAACCTTTTTTGAGAGGACACAGCTTATGCGTCACCCTGCCCCCTCGCCACCCTCATTCACTCACTCACACACTCCCTCCCTCCCTCCCTCCCTCCCTCCCTCCCAGGCTTTCGACAAGGAGAAGCTGTCTGATGAGGGGAGGGGCACGTGGGACTTCCTCCCTGAGGTCATCCAGGACCAGCTGCTGATGGAGAGGGAGGCCACCGGGTACATTCAGGTCGGGCAGGCAGGCAGTCAGGAAATGTGTGTGTTTCTCTCCCTCTCTTTCTCTTTCGGTCTCTCTCTCTTTCTCTCTCTCTCTCTGTGTGTGTGTGTGTGTGAGAGAGAGAGAGAGGGTGTGTGCGTGCGTGAGGGAAAGAGATAGAGAGCGAGCAGGCTTGTTTCATTCTACTTTGTTGACTGACAACGTTCTACTGTCTGAAAACGCCCAACGCTTCATTGCCTAAATGTCGGGAAGAGGGAGCAGACCAGAACGTTGCATGGGCCTGCTGGGCAGGTGAGAGAGGAGAGAGTGCGCAGAGAGGGAGGAACACTGAGGCGAGAAGAAGACAAGGAGAAGAGTGGGAGGACTTAAAAAGGGACCAGAAAGAGAAGCCACAAGGGAAGTACGTGAATTAATAACGGACAGAGGGCACCGAGGGGATGAGGTACAGAAAGAAGTCTCTGCTGAAATATGCAAAAGAAGTCTGTGCTGAAATGAGCCCGTCTCTCTCCCTCCCTCCCTCCCTGTCTGTCTGTCTGTCTGTGTGCAGGTTGCGAAGGTGGCGACAGAGCGTCTCCTGATTCTTCTAGTGAAGAACCAGTTGTACGCAGAGGGGATCGATCAGGAGACGCACCCTGAAGTCTCCTTCATGCCCCACTACTTTGGATATGAGGGCAGGTCAGTCAGTCAGTCAGGCAAGCAGCGCAGGCAGGCAGGCAGGCAAGCAGCGCAGGCAGAAAAACACACAGGCAGGCAGACAGTCTCCTCTGTTTACTGTGTTTGAACACCTCGGAACGGTATTGGCTTTCCTTGGACAGGTGACACCGTGAAGTCGTCCTGACTCGTCGCTTTTGGACAGGCACATGAAACGCAATGGATGCAATAAGATTGAAGGTGTCTTTTTGTCGCCGGCGCGTTTTGCTGGTCTGTTTTCCCTTCAACGGCCGTCCATCTGGTTGTGCTTTTTCTGTTTCTCTTTTTTCAATACGTCAGCGAGTTGTGTGCTGCAAATGCTCTCTGCGTGACTTTCCATGTTGCTTGCCTGCCTGTTTGCCTCCTGTTGCTGTTCTTGTAGGTGTGCCATGCCATCGAACTTCGATGCCAATTACTGCTTCTCCCTCGGCCTGACAGCCGGGGCTCTGATCCAAAACAAAAGGAACGGGTACATGTCCCTCGTCAGGTCGGTCGGTCGGTCGGTCGGTCAGTGTGTTGGTCTGTCTGTTGGTGTGCCTCTGGACCGAGGCCGGACGAGCACGCTGGCCTTCTTTTGGATGTGTAAGAAGATGTTCCTTCTATCATGCGCACAAAAAAAGAAAAAACAAACACGCACAGGATCTAGAACGTATCCCAGCCTTACTGTGGAGGCTTCTGAACTTGTCTCGCAGACTTTTTTCATGACTTGAGTTTGTACTGTTCCGCCCCCCCTCTTCTCTCTTCCTTCCGTCCTTCCTTTTGTGGCAACTCAACTTCGCTTCCCTCCCTCCCTGCAGAAATCTCTCGCTCCCCACGGCCGACTGGAGTGCTGCTGGAATTCCGATCGTGCAGCTGATGAAGGTGAGGGCCTTGAGAAAGCTTCAGAGGTTCTTTTTTGCTTGCTAGTACAGAGAGAATGTCTTTACGTGATTCGAGGTCTTTGTGCAGTCAGAGAATGCACACATCAGAGAAACATGACAAGTGAAAGGAAGATTTCCTCCTCAGAGATCTGAGGGATGAGCCACAGGAGCGCTCTCTCTCTCTTCGCCCCTCCGCGCTCTCTGCCTTCATGTTAAACCAGGCAGGAAAGAGGTGTCCGGTCAGGCGTGTTTGGATTCTCTGCAGGCAGGCGAGGAGTTGATGACGGTAAAAAGAAGGAAGGAACAAAAAACGAGAGAAAGAAAGACAGACAGAAAGAAAGATGGCGCCTTGCTTCAAGAAAAGGGAAAACCACATTTTCTGTCTTAACCAATGGTATGCATCCTCTCCCTCCCTCCCGTTCTGTCTCTCTCCTTGCTGGCAGATGTACGGGAAGAAGGGAGAGGAATACCCTGGAGTCACGAAGCAGCTAGTGGATCTGGACGGCCCCCTTTTCCAGGTCTTCAAACAGGCGCGGGCTCTGTGGAAGTACGGCGACATGTACCGTAACCCTGGGCCTATCCAGTTCGACGGTCCAGTGGCAGATGGTGCTTCCTACACGGTCAGTCGTTTTTTTCTTGTGTGTCTGTCTGTAAGTCCGTCTTCTAGGAAGACTAGTCAAAGAGATTCATTGGAAAAAGCAAGGATCGATTTCTTGGTTTCTGGTACACTGTGTTTCGGGGCATAAAAGGGAGAAAGAAAACACGGAAGCAAGGAAGGAGGGGAGGATAAGAGGAAAAGAGACAAAAGATGCAAGCAAGGAACAAGATGCTCTCGTCTTTTCCTCGTGAGGAAGGTCATTGCTTGTTCTCTATTTGTGGGTGGAGAGAGAGGGGGTGGGAGAGAGATGTGTGGAAGCAGGCGCTTTATTTATGTCAGGGGAGTGTTTACACACACTTTTGACCCCTTTTTCGTCCTGACAGACAGGACGGACAAACGAGTACTTGACACTCCGGACTGATCCTTCCTTCCTGCCTGCCTGCCTGTCTGTCTTCCTGCTTCCCTGCCCGCCTTTAATTCTGCCGTTAGGTGTGCATTCCTGTGTTGGAGGAATTGATCTCCTACGACAAGTGCGAGGAGTCGCGGTCTTGCTTCAGGAAATCACAGGAGGTCCTCTCACCCCTCCAGTTGTCCAGACTGAGATTCAAGCCTGAGGTAGCTCGGGGGAGGGAAGGGAAGGGGGCGGGCGGGTGAGAGAAGAGAGAAGAGAAATAATCCTTTTGCACGGGCGCATGGGAGAGAGAACCAAGCGCCCAAGCATGCATGAAGATGTTCATTCCCTTTCTTGTCTCCTTGCCTTCCTGACCTCATGGTTTACTCTTGGCGCCCTTTTTCGGTTCCCATGTCCTTGGCGTTTGTTTTGGGGGCAGGAGATGGCTGAGAAGCAAATGCGTATGTGTGTGTGTGTGTGTGTGTGTGTGTGTGTATGTGTGTGTGTGTGTGTGTGTGTGTGTGTGTATGTGTGTGTGTGTGTGTGTATGTGTGTGTATGTGTGTGTGTGTGTGTGTGTGTGTGTGTGTATGTGTGTGTGTGTGTGTGTATGTGTGT
>JAHBMJ010003283.1:66797-91742 GCA_018398765.1 Chromera velia | reverse complement strand
GTAACAAGGATTTGCGATCAACATGCTGACAAGTAGTTCGTCCAAGACTGGTGGGCTGCGTGGCTGAACCTACTCTGCACACAGGTCACTTCATGACATCTCCGAGCCGCTCCCAGCATGCGTTGACTGACCTTTTGAGATCCAAAAACTCAGATAAGTCCGTTTTGGTTAAGCGGGTCGTCTCCAAAGCTCGATGATACGACAAATTGAAGAGCTGACATTCTAAAAAGACGTTCAGTGACACACTGTTCAACAGTTGTATTGAAAAGATGAAGTGAGCCAACATGAGACGACAATGAAGCTCGACTTGAAAAGTAGAGAGCTGCATTGCGATGCATGCATGAGGCTTTGCACGAACATTTTCTGAGCGCGTTGCGTGGCCCTCAAAATGGAGCCGGTTGGGGACGCGTTGTATGCGCGGCGCGCCGGTGCATGTGGCCCATGCATATCGCCGTGCAACCGGCCGCTTGGCGGCCACAGCCTTGCGGACCGCCTGGGGAAGGTCGAAAATAAGGCCCCAGGCAGCCCAAGAGGGCTGCCTAGGGTCAGCCCAGGCAGTCATTTTCTAGGTTTAGACAGCATGAGTGGAGGGCCCAACATGAGTCCTGCGAGAATACACACACGCACGGAGAAAGACATAGACTCACACACAGATATACACACACAACCACGGATGTACGCACACATCAGTACAAAATACAGGCACGGAGACAAGCAAACACAGGTACAAAATGCAAGCACGGATGCACGCACACACAACTGCATCCAGTAAAGTGACAGTGCCCACCTGCTCAGACGATTTGGCTGCCACGACCACCAGTATGTCAGACTTTAGGCATGTGGAGGGAGTAGAGAAGCCAAGAAAGAATTTAATTTAGATGGCAAAGCATTTTAGAGGTCAATAAGCAAATGTATGCATGCTAATTAGCCATATTACATTATATATATATATATATATATATATATATACATATATACACACACACAGAATTATTTAATAATAGTACGTATCGATATAACATTGATCACTGATGCATGCGCAGGTCAATACGGCAAGTAACATCATTGACGCACGCAGGTCTATACGGTAAGTAACATCACATTGATGCACCTCAGCTTACGGTAAGTAACATCATATTGACGTATACCGTATCATGTATTATTGACCTACCGAGCCCCGTAGTTTCGGCATGCATGTACGTATGACACGCACGAAAGAAAGAAAGAAAGAAAGACAGACAGACAGACAGACAGAAAGAAAGAAACAAAGAACAAAAATCTTAGAAAGAAAGAAAGAAAGAAAGAAAGAAAGACGAAGGCAGAAAGGAAAGGAGGAAGGAAAGATGGAAGGAAGGAACAAAGAAAAAAAGAAAGAAAGAAAGAAAGAAAGAAAAAAAGAAAAAAAAAATAGAAAGGGAGGGTAGGAGGAAGGCAGAAAGGTAGCAAGGGAATCGAAGGAAAGGAAAAGAAAGGAAAGGAAAGGAAAAAAAGGACAAAACGAAAGGAAAAAGGAAGGCAGCTCTTAAAAATGAAAGGGAAGAGAATGTAAGGAAAGAGAGAAAGAAAGAAAGTAGGGACGGAGGGCTTCCAAGAGAGGAATGTGCAGGAAGCTTCTCAGGGTCTCAGAGGAGGAAGAACCACAAAATTGAGTGAGGGAGAAAGGCGAGGAGTAAGAAAGAAGAGAAGGGAGGAGGTTTTGGAGATGGGAGGAAATGGAGAAGGAAAGGAGAATAGAACAAACAAAAACCGAAAAAAAAAACATATACACACACAACATATTTTGATCAAAGTGCGTTTCTTTTTATATCATTGCAGGCCAATCAACGTCTTCAATTTTACGGGAAGCGCCGCATAGCAGGGGTTACCAATAACTGTATGACATGAGTGTGAGTTGAGGAGCAAGCGGATGCGAGCACCTCGACCGGCCGCCGCAATCAGTGTTGCCACCGCGATGATGAAAGAGTTAGTGCATGTGCGTGCGCCGCGGGACCGAGATTGAAAGGGAGCACGTGCGTCGTTGCATGCATTTTAGCCACATAAATCACCAGTCGCGTTTCTGTTGTCTGTTGCATGAGAGCATGAGATCAGACTAATAGCAAGCCAGATACTGGAAACACAAACAGTGACGGTCTTTCTGACTGACAAACTTTTTACTGCCTAGACCACATACACGTTACAGGCGTACCACAGTGTGCATGTATGCTACCAATAGCCATTAGAATTAAAGAGCTCTAGCTAGAGTTGCAAATGCAACAGAAATGTTTTGATCGGTTTTAATTGACACACATGTAAATACATTTATCGCTCAAGACAAATTTAAAAATAAATTGATATAAAAATTAAAATTTTATTACTATACATAGGCTTACTGTGCTACATTTAAAATCTTATTATAAAATTGCTATTAAAATTATATAACATTATTTTATTACTCATGTTGCTGTACATTATCTAGGCGTATCACAGTAAAAAAAAAAAACTGAAAAGTTACCTAAATTATTTTTTTATTTTTTTATTTTTTGCGTAACACTAAAGCAACAGTTGATAATAGTTGTGCAACACTCAAACAATACTTATGCAACACCTAAACAACAGTTGTTTGCTATGTCCACTGCCTAAAAAAAAATAATTACGCGAGAATTGGCTTTAATTATTTTTTTTTTCTCTGTGATAGGCCTAGTATATTATAGGATAGGATATCATAGAATAAGATTTGTGTTTCACTTTATTTCAGTTACGTACTAAAACGTAAAAATATGTTCGATATGTGTTTGATAAAATATTAAACATATATATAAACATAAATTTGAAATATATAAAATTTTGTTTCAAACAGACTTAAAAAGTTAAAAATCTGTTTGATAAAATTTTAAACATATGTATCTATAAACATAAATTTAAAGGATAAAATTTTGTTTCAAACAAACCTGAAAAATTAAAAATCTGTTTGATAAAATTTCAAAGATATCTAAACATAAATTTAAAACATGAAATGTTGTTTCGAAAACACCTAAAAAGTTCGGATTAAAAAGTTAAGTTCGAATCTAAAAAATACTCGAATCCCAGCACTTGGATTTGGTTTTGGAATGTTTTGGATTTAGACGGTGATCCAAACCATCTTGGTCCAAAACTGGAGGTTCCGTTGGTGAGTCTCAGTGTATGCCAGCGTCTCCCTACAGTGTAATGCGTGTATTTTCTCCCCATTCGACGAACAGCGGGCACCGTATTTTCGGAATTTTTGCAAGCAACACTCTGTGTCGTGGGTGTTGCTTTTCGACAGAACACGTGGTGAGTCACTGGTGACTTGCCACGAGAGTCGACTCACAGTCGGGAAGACGCCAGGTGGAAGCCAACAAGATACCTATCTTCCAAGCAACTGACTCTGTAGCCTTCCCTTGCAGAAAAGCAAAGAAGAAGAAGAAAAAGAAGTCAGAAGTGAATACGTGTTCAACAAATATGGAGGACATGCGTCGAGCGTCTTTGAAAAGTGTTTTTGAGAAGGAGATCCCCCCATTGGACAGCCAAGCGGAGCACCGCGGAGCAGGACTCCCGTCTCAAAGTGTAACACAGTTTGGGGATCTGTGGCAGAAGGGAAGCGGTACGCTCGACCTGCAAAGGCTTGAGAGATGTCTCAGTCAAGCCTCCGACAAGCTGAAGGTTTGGGCGAGAAGGAAGGGGAATTTGGAGGGGGGGGGAAGGGATCAACCCCCCTCGTATATTATGACGAGATGGCAGATGGGGGGAGGGGGGGGGCGTCTGGGGTCCGGCTGTATGAGCTGGACGTTCACCTTCGTACCAAGCTGGACTTCGAGTTTATTTGGATTATGGAGGTCTACTATGTATAGATACGGATGATATCAATCTTTTTGCTTCTTAATTTCATACCACAAGGTGCATTGTTCCTTTTTTTTTTCTTTTTTCTTTACGGATGACTTCGATCATCGAGCGATGGGTTGATTGAGGGATACATGGAAGGATCCGATCATGGATGCAGACGCACTTACATTTTTTATGGCTGTCCATGCTCCTAGCTGTCCCCGCGCTCTCTCCCCTTTTGTGCACAAAAAACAAATACAAGTTCTGTTATGCGGCAGTACAATTAATTCCTTCCAAGTAGATGTGTTTCTTCCGATTTCTTCTTATCTGGCTCTGCTTTTCTGTCTCTCCATGTCTCTCCTGTGCCAGCGCGGTTTCCGTTCTCTTCGGAGATGATCGTATACATCGTCAAAGATTTGGAGCATCGACAATGGAACGCTTACGTGTGAGCATCTATGTATGTCAGTTTCTGTCTGTGTATGTATGTGCGTGACACTGTGTATATATATATGCGTGTGCGTGTGACACACTGTGTGTGTGTGTGTGTGTGTGTGTGTGTGTATGTGTGTGTGTGTGTGCATGTGTGTGTGCGCGCGTATGTTAAGACTTAGTGTGTGTGCATGTGCGTGTGTATGTATATGTGTATGCATATGTGTATACGTCTGCGTGCGTGTATGTGTGTGTGTGTGTATATGTGTGTGTGTATGTGTGTGTGTGTGTGGG
Organism: Chromera velia; assembly: GCA_018398765.1. Lineage (NCBI taxonomy): Eukaryota > Chromeraceae > Chromera > Chromera velia. Next base: position 87,203 of record JAHBMJ010003283.1, on the reverse strand, counting down.
TGGGTGGGTGGGTGTATATGTGTGTGTGTGTGTGTGTGTGTGTGTGTGTGTGTATGTGTGTGTGTGTGTGTGTGTGTGTGTGTGTGTGTATGTATGTGTGTGTGTGTGTGTGTGTGTGTGTATGTATGTATGTATGTATGAGCGCGTGGCAGAGATTTACTGACAAGGACGGATTGGCTAGAACGATCCCAAGGTCTTGAAGAAGTTTAAGAACTTGAAAAGAATCTTCAACGAAAGCATCCGCACTATCCTGGCGATCAAGACCTACACCTCCCTGCATGAGATCGTCAGGGAGACATAGAAGCTTGCCCACTCCAACTTCCTCAACAGTTGATCTCAGTGCCTTTGATTCTAGCTTTGATTACTCCCTAATTGAGGTTCTTTAGTTCAATACCGCCGGTAAACATTAAACAACTTAATTTTTTTTTTGTGTATGTCAAAAACTTAGTATCGAAATTAAACTGTATTTTTACATAATAATTTTTGATATATAGACAAATATTTATATTTTAAGACTCCAATGAATGAATGAATTAAATTGAGGCGGTTAAAGCTAGTGGGCTACCACTTAGGCTCTGGCCAACCACGGGGCATGACATGCAATGTTAGTTTATTGACCTAGCGCATTGACTCAATCACACATGATAATACGAAATCACGCTAACTTGCCTATACATTACTATACATTCTTCTACCGCCCTCAAAGTTTAACCTACCAGAGCTAGTGCCAGAGGCTGGAACGAGGATATAAGGGGGGGCATTAACTTAAAGTTTGTTCCTAGTATCTGGCCTATGTGTCTTTCGTCTCTTCCTTCTGTCCTGCTTACTGCTCTTGCTGCTAGCGCTCTCTCTGCTGCGACCTTATACTTGACGCTTCTCCATCCGAATGCCCTTTTCGGCATTTGCTAAGTACTTCCTATCCCTCAGTCATGACCAGCACACTGCCTACTCCTCCTTCCTCCCAGCCCTCCCTTTGCACTCCTCTGATCCCCCAAATGCACGCGCTTACCACTTTCAAGTGGGCAATCTACAGTCAGGTTCGGATCCGGCCGTACGTTTTGCTCACGTGTTGCCCCCATTTCTCACTGAATCGCTCTGCCACCCTCTTCAAGAACATCTTAGCCTCCCCCTCCATCGTCCCATCGACCGCACTCATAAGTGGGGTGAAGTCGCACCCTCTGTCTACGCTTGCCTGCCCATGTTTCCTCTTCTTTTCTTCTACTGCTGCTTTGAGGGCTTTAGTTCAGGTCACCTTCTCCCTTGAGGGGGGGTGTGGGTTTATCACCCTGGTATCGAAAATTGCCAGCTTCTGTGGAGCATAGGCCCCCCGGACTTGGAAGTCCCCCCTTAGCGCCGGACATCCCTACACCTCCCCTTCCTCCCTAATGATCAGCTCCTTTGCGTGAACCGCTCCTGCGGGGTATGCTTCCACTGCTAGACTCGCCCATATACGGTTGACTTAGGATATAAAGACGATCATCTCTCGGACTTTCTTTTCACTCTCCCCCACTCCCTTACCATAAAAACCTAATGAGTTTTTTTTTTTTTTTTTCTAGAACAACACCTAGTGACCAGATTTGATTTGATTTGATTTGATTTGATTTGATTTGAAGTAGGGTTTAACTTCAAATCAAATCTTAGGCCTAAGAAACTTTAGTATGATAGGGTCTATCAAATCCTATCAAATCTACTTCAAATCGATCTCACCCTTTAACCTCAAATGTTCGAGGTCAATCAGTCATCTAGTCTTTTAAATGAGTCTTCGCACTTTTTTGTGTGCAAAAAAAAAAAAAATGATCACAAAAAGATTTTTTCATCGGTTTCACATGAATATAAACGCCCAAAGGCTTTTCCAAATGTCTGTTCAGTGAAAAAGAGGCCATCCAGTCTATTTTCTAGACATTCATTGATAAGTTTTGATTGAACCTATATCATTGAGGGTTTGAAGTGGTTTTTTATTGTCCTGTGGCAGTTTTTACGCTTCTTGCTTTACTTTGGGCCCTTCTTGGATCCCCCCTTATCAAACCGATCAACGATGTCAAACAATCCCACAGGTTATAATAACAAAAAGGCCGCATTAGTATACACTGCCGGCTATATAAAGAAAGTGTGGCCTGCAGAAAGAGGGAGTAATGTAATTATAAGCTCTTAACTTATATAAGCTTTTAGCTTTGACAATAGCTCATTAATTTTGAGAGTCTTAATTTAGCGGCTTTTAGTCTAGTTTTTAGTGATTTTCAAAAGAGAATGACCAAATGATGGTCAAATGGAATGCAGAGCTAGATCTTCATGATGGTGGAACTACTTCATGAAATAGTCTGTCCATTAAGGCAAAGTAGAACGAACAGCCGAAAGGCGTTTGATCAGCTAGTTCTGCATGAAGTGAATCGATCTAAACTGGCTGGTGCTGAATGCGCGCGGCACAAAATCGTACAAAATTGAATGCGCGCGCGGCAATCGTATCCCGGCCAGCACGGCGCTTCGGCACCGCGTGGCACGGCCTGCACGCTCGGCCCGGTAGATCCAGAAGCAAGTATGGATACGCGCCAGGCTGGTACCCTATACTTCAACTCCCTCCCTCGATTACGTTTCTATATAAAGAGAAAGAAACGGAAGCATGGCAATCCTATCCCGGCCAGCACGGCGCTTCGGCACCGTGCAGCATGGCCTGCACGCTCAGCCCAGTGGGTCCAGAAGCAAACATGGATACGCAGCAGGCTGGTACCCTATACTTCAACTTTTTCTTGCCTCCAGGGCTTTCTAGGATTTGTTAGTGGTATCGACTGTGTCATGTTGTCTTCAGTGCTATTGAGAGTGACCTCTAGACTTCAACCTCAAATCTACTTCAAATCTGGTCAGATTTGAGCTTGAAGCTCAAATCAAATTAAATCAAATCAAATTAAATTAAATGAAATCCTATCAAATCAAATTTAGTCACTAATAACACCTGAACAACTGTTGTTTGGAGTGTTGCATAGGTGTTGCACAATGTACAAGTGTTGTTTAGAAAAGAAAAAAAAGAAAAAAAGAAAATCAAAAATCAATTTTAGATAATTACTTTTTTTTTTTCAATATGGGGAGTCTAGCCCTACCAGCTGCAGCAGTTACCCATTATGTAATTTCCACTCGTTCTACTAGCACTCGTTTTTCAATGGCCAGGCGCACGCTCCTTTATTCTGCTAATAAGATTGACAATATCCAGCTTCTGTTTCTCCCTCTCCATGTCTGCACAATCCGTGAATAGGTAAATCTCATCCCAGACATTCCCGGACCTTCTTGCCAGGGCAAGTCGAACAGGTCTTCTCCAGCTCTCCCCTCTGTACATCATTACACATAACTACCCGTCATCACTCTCAGGAGAGGCCCCTGGGCGGATGTTTACAGAGGATTTAAGAAAAGAAGGAGACAGCGAGCGTATGTGTAGATCGTTTCCTGTATCTGACGGACGTGACTGCCATTTCCTTTCTGCAAGAAGCAGTATGGAGAGCCTCTGTCTGGAAGGGTTCTCTCTTTGAAAATCTGTGAGGGCAGTAAGGAGATGGAAGATTTTGTTTCTATTCCTGCTGCCTTCTTGTCTTCTAGCCCATTCACCAAGCCATTGATTCGTCTAAAAATCGTCTCGATCTTGCGATATGTCTCTTTCCATTTAAATTTTCCTTTCTTTTTTAGCTTTTTTTTGCATGGCTCATCTGTGTCTACTAGGAAAGAATTGTCAGGGAGCACAGCCAGATACTTGGTGGAGGAGCCAAAAGAAATACAAGAACCACTAAGTGATGTAGGCCTCCCATACAGCCGTGGGCAAGGCGCGTTCTATATATTTGAAAGATTGAAAGAAGCTGGCTACTTGTTTCGCAAGCAGACAACCAAAGGGTTTCAAACAAAAAGAGTGAAAAGAGGGAGAAACAAAAAAGTTATGAAATAAACCAAATAGCCAGCGAACAAAACGAAGTTCCAATATTTCTGTGACTATGACTATAATACGCCATCGTCATCCATATCCAGATCTAGCTGGATACTTCTAACATTAGGTCGGGACATATCATGGGGGGGCATTGACTTAAAGTTTGTTCCTAGCATCTGGCCTATGTGTCTTTCGTCTCTTCCTTCTATCCTGCTTACTGTTCTTGCTGCTAGCGCTCTCTCTGCTGTGACCTTATACTTGACGCTCCTCCGTCCGAATGCCTTCTTCGGCATTTGCTAAATACTTCCTACCCCTCAGTCATGACCAGCGCACTGCCTACTCCTCCTTCCTCCCAGCCTTCCCCCTGCACTCCTCTGGTCCCCCGAATGCACACGCTTGCCGCTTTCAGGTAGGCAATCTGCAGTCGGGCTCGGGACATATTATGCAATAATGCAGCTTTAGATATAAACATGTTATCTAAGTTATAAGATAATTTAATGATAATTTATCTTGATAAAATATAATTAAAAATTTGGATTTGTTTCTACAGTTGTTTTAATATTTGTTTGGATATTTCAGATTTCTAGTTTCAAGTCAATTTTTAAAATTGGAATTTATATACAATTTCTAGTACGACTTGAATTTGACAATCAATTGACTAGTATAATTGATTATTTTTAGTCTGCATGGTTTTGAAGTGCAAGGCAAAAAATTTATGTGTCGTGATGAGATGTGTCATTGCATGTATGCATACATGGTGTGGAGTAATGTGCATGAATATATGGTGCAAGGCGGACGTCAGATAACTGGCACGCAGGTCTAGGGCTCTGGCCCCGAACACAATATAATCAATCAATCAATCAATCAATCCTATAATCCTGATTAGGATTAGGGTTTATATGTTTGTCAGTCCATCTGATGATGTGCGCCTGATGATGATCAGATGATCATTCTAATCCTAGTTCTAATCCTGTATAGTGCTAATCCCTTTTTTTGAAGTTTTTAGAATTTTTTCAAACAGTTCATGCATTAAAGACGCCTCTTAAAGCAGCATTTCAACCAACGGTCTTCAACTGTTGTGTAGACTGGCTAAGCCTGCATGCGGTCGGTGAACGACAGTCATTGATAAATTCGCTTTAATTAAGGTTACAAAAGATCAGCCACCACCATACCTCGCACCATACAAATGCCCTAGCAAATGCCCCCCCCTTCCTTTGAACGCATCCATCTCTTAAAGCTCCAAATTAAGAAGTTCAACTTGCCCCGACGTGCAGCATGAGAGGGAGCCGGCCTAAATGCCCCTCCCTCAGAGGTGAGCAAGGGAAATTCAGAAAGGACAGGGTCCGGCAACTGAATTAATGATTCTGTGAGACAGCGGTGGCGGCATCAGCAGGGATAGAGACACCATTCGATCATGCTGTCAGTCGAAAGAATCCTGCATGGACCGTCTACCTTTCCTGCTTCACGCAGCCATTCATTGACAATGTGCAGAACCGCAGTTCTTTCCGCACGCACCTCCGCCTGCCCCTGCAGCGGTCGATCGCCCCCCCCCCCCTGGCAACAGAGAAGAGAGTTCCAGAGAACCGGAACCAGACAACGACGAGGACGACGAAGCCCCCAAAAGACCCCCAGCAGAGGAAGAGGACAAACGGGTTGACAAACGACTCACCCCACTCTGACTGCTTCCAAGTCTACCGAGACCCTTCCCTATCCCCCCTCCAACACGATCACCCGGAGACGAGACGGAAGGAAGTTCTAGGTCCACCCCCCTGCTTGCGCCTGCTGCCGTTCCCCCCAAAGCCCCAGCAGACGCCAATCCGGGGCCCTGGTCCCCTTCCCCTTCCCGCCCTATCACCGCAGCTGGAGGGGGGGCGTCACCACAACACCCAGACGTACACCTCCCTGTCGCCATCGGAATCGCGGTGTTATTCTTCATCGCATCGATCAGCGCTGCCCTCGCCTCGTCCACCGTACTGAAGACAAACGATTCTCCAGCGAAACCACGGCGCCGATGGGTGGGAACGACAGTCGCGTCCCGAGTGCCGTTCCAGAAACGCAAACAGTTTTCGCGTCTCTGCAAGGATCGGAACAACCCGTTCGTCCTCATAGGAATAAGCGCTCTGGTAAAAACACGACAAACAGAGCAAAATGTATAAGCTTTCTGTGTTCCCGCGGTCAAAAGTAGAGGGCACTTTTCGTTCCACATACTGCTGTGCTGTGCGCGTGTGCTGACATGACAAGACGGTGGGCATCGGGTGACAGACGTATATGTCTTTCTGTTTCCCTCCTCGTTTTAATGTGCAACACGCACACACACAAAAACACACACACACACACACGCGCGCGCGCGCGCGCGCGCTCACACACACACGCCCACCCACTCACACATACGCGCCCACCCACTCACACACCCACAGACAGAGACACACACACACACACACACACACACACAGAGAGAGAGAGAGAGAGAGAGAGAGAGAGCGAAAGAGAGACGGAAAGGAGGAAAGAAGAAAAGAAAGGCAGACAGACAGACAGACAGAAAGCAAGTAAGAAGGAAAGAAGGAATGAATGAATGAATGAATCAATGAAGGAAGGAAGGGAGGAAGAAAGAAAGAAAGGAAGGAAGGAAGAATCAAAGAAAGAAAGAAAGAAAGAAGGAAAGAAAGAAAGAGACACATCACCAAAACAGGGAGACGAACGGACAGAAACAGGTAGGGTACCGACTTCCCGCCTGACTGCTGAAATGCTAGAAGGCGGTAGGAAGCCCACTCAGAGAACGGAACCGAAGAGGAAAACAAAAAATCGTCAAAGAGAACCATCCGAGCTCAAAACTCAGGAGAATGGGAAAAGCAGACGCAACTTCGTTTGTTTCTCACTCAATCCTCCACCTTTGTCACTTTGATTACGGAAAAGAATGAATGAGAGCAAGGAAAAAGAGGGACACTAAAATTGGGGGGGGGGGGAATGAGAGTACCGCACAAACGAACAAGAAAACTGACTGACTGACTGACTAACCCCCATGTCGAAAGGATTTGAGAAAATTCTCTCAATCCGAATTCCGTCAGGAGCTCTCACCACCTTGTGGGCGTGGAAGTGAGAATACCTGTATATTAATACATGCAGCAGAAGATGTACGTACGGGTCTATCAATCGGTCAGTATAGGGAGTAGACACTGCATGATCCCAACGAATTTCTCCCGCCCGCCCTCCTTGCCCCCTCTCTCCCGCCCGCTTTGGCGTTCTGTCTGTCTCTTCCTTGCTGTCACGCTCTGTTTGTCAGCCGGCCAATCGGTCTGTCCGCCCGTCTCCGCCCTTCTGTTCGCCCAGGCTTCTCTTTCTTTGCTTTTCTTTTCTCTTCCAATCTAATCATTTCTCGCTGATCCCCCCCCCCTTGATTTGCACAGCCTGCCATTCACTCAACCAACCGACCTTTGAATGTTGATGGCCTCGTTCACAAGGAGGTTCACTGAGATGCCCCTGACCACGTCGTAGAGCAAAACAAAGTGCCAAGTCACGTTGAACGCATTGTAGGCAAAAATCTGCAATTAACACGAATGTCAGTGACGTCACGAAGATGAAGAAGAACGCAAACGTACCATGGAAGGACGGGTGCATTTTCAGTCGACTCAAAGAAAACTTCGCTTTTTAGATATACATATGTTTTTTTACGTTCCTGACAGGCTTCCTCGTACTTAATGCACGCCAGCCAAAATCGAGCAAGAACAAAAAAAAAGAATCATCAGTCCGGAGCTGCAGAACACGAGCAGTGCCTGTTCTTCCTAGCTGCCTATTGACCTGTGCAGGGGTACTGCTTCGATTCTTTTCTGACCAACCATTGAGGTGATAGGGGCGTTGAAGAGAAAGAAAAACAATCTGACCAACCATTGAGGTGATAGGGGCGTTCAAGAGAAAGAAAAACATTGAGGAGAACCATCCCTCTGTGTGTCCCTGCACAAACAATCACCCTCACAAACAATCACCCTCACAAACATACACACACACACATACACACGCACACACACACACACACACACACACGCGGAGAGAGAGAGCGCGATACACAAAGGCAGCCTTGTCAAGACAGACTGAGGTCCCACTGACACGCACAAACTGAAGAAGGCACGTTCAACAACAATAAAAATGGTCACATCAAACTGTGCCCTAGATCTGCATCGTTTCACCGTCAAATCCCCTCCCTCTCTCCGAACAGCTCACCATCTCTTTTTCTTGACGTGATGAATCCGTGCCGTCAGAAAGAGAGAAAGGCATGCATACCTACACACTCACACACAAGTTGGGGGGGGAGAGAGAGAGAAAGAAAGCGGAAAGAAAAAGAAGGGTCGTCGATGACCGCCCTCCCCTCCCCTCCCCTCAACCTCAGGAAAGGCGAGGGATTCATCCCGCCTGAACCGACCGCTTCCTCTGCCACCAAGGACAACTGTTTCCAAAGGAGGATCCCCCAAACGATCTGGGCAAACTGTTGGAGGAAGCAGAAGACTACGAAGTACCGGTGAGTCTTCCTACCCACACACGTGTTGAGGAATCCACAGTGGTGGTCCATCATCTCCACGCACTTGTCGCACTGTCTGCAAGCAGCCTTGCAGGCGTACGGACGGATTGAATTGACTTTCGAGTTTCTTTTTCACAACCGGACAGACAGTTAGTCAGTGAGACAGACAGATGGACGAGCCTTTCTTCCTTTTCCTTCTGTTGAATCACGAAACAAAATGAACAGACCAGACAGATAGAGCATCGGCCTTTCTTCGTTCTCATCGTTCTCTTCTACGCACAGCAGAGGTAAGGGAAGAATGGCAGAAAGATCGGGAGACTAAACAACAGCACAGTTAATCATCCAGACAGCCTGGACTGCGAAGGGTGTCCATTTCAGCGGCCCTTTCCTTTACGCCTCCCTACAGTATTTGATAGACAGAGAGACTATATGTTTCTTCTTCTCCCTTCTTTTCTTCATGAACACAACAGACACATAGACAGACAGACAGACAGACAGACAGACAGACTTGGCCCCCAACTTCTCTTCTGAGGAGTTGAATTCCTGGCAGCAATTCAATTCGACTTCTTAGTGCATGCATGTATCAATCACTGAACTGACGCGCAATGCTTCGTCCGGAGTGGTTTGGAGATCCAGCATGTCATGCAGAGGGCACTTAGGTCTTTCTCGATCTCCCGAACCTCCTGGTCGCTCGCGCTCTCCACACGCCCAACTTGTTCGAGAAGTTCCTGCTCACTCACATTCACATGGAAAGAAAGAAAATGAATGCATACATAATCTTGCTGGAGGAATGAAAGAAACATACAGACCTCACGCATATGACAGGTCTGCATTGTTGAGCTTCCTACATTGCTCTATCGCGCTTTGCGGAGGGGATTCGAAAAAACATTAAAAAAAAAAAAAACTTCTCTCTTGAACACGGCCTGACTGACCTCCATTGCCGAGCTCCCAATGTCCCTTTTCGGAATCGTGCCGGGGTCTGACGTCAGAAGGCAAGCGTAGTAGACGAGCACGATCGGGTAGAGGAACTGGAAGAGAGAGCTCAGCCAGCCGAGATGCGCGCCTCCGTTCATCTGAAAAGAAAAGAGACCGACAAAGAGACGGACAGACAAACAGAAAGAGGAAAGAATCAAGCAATGAGAGATCAACGAATCGATGGGTGGGTGGGTGGGTGGCTAAATGAATGAGCGAGTGAGTGAGTTATTCAATGACTGAGTGACTGAATAAATACCAATGAATACCCCTCGAATTCACTGGCCAGAAGGAAGAAGGAAGAGAGGAAGGAAACGAATTCACTGGCCAGAAGGAAGAAGGAAGAGAGGAAGGAGGCCGCAAATCGACGAAGGAAGGCCAGAAGAAAAGCGTGCACAAGAGAGAAGACATTCGAAGAATTGACGTAGTCGAGAAGAGAAAAAGGCAGGCGGAGTAAAAACAGAGTCGAATCAAGAAAAATAAACGCAAATGAAAGGACAGAACGGAAGCGGAAAACATAGACAGCAGCTGCACTTTACGAAACATGACCCATTGGGGGCTTCAGAAGGATTCAAGGACACGTTGTGGGACACGCTCCACTCCCTTTTGGTGAGCTGCCTTTCAAAAAGATGCGCACACGTTAATAAAGTAGGAACAGGTGACTGACAGCAGAATGGAAGTGGAAGATCGACCCGAACAGAAAGGACGTGTACACAAACACCTGGACCCATCCTCCTTTTTTCCCCCCTTTCCCGGAGCCTCCCTGTGCCATCCGTCTCACACCATCGACGCTCAGCAGTCCCGCAATCCCTTTCTTCTCTTCGCTGCCATCCGCTGCGTCTCCGTCCTCATCTGCATCGTCACCAGCTGCTGCTCCCACAGCTCCAGTTTCGATGTCTCTCGCCAAAGGAACCAGCGAGGAAAGACGACTGGTCCCCTGCCCCCCCACCCCCTGCTGAGCCGATGCGCTTTGGAGTCTTCGCTGCGCCTCCAGACTCCGCAGAGCCTTCGAAAGAGAGGGATACTCTTCGGCAAGATCTGCCGCTTTCTGCACACACAGGCAGCCAGACAACGCACGCAAAAAAATAAAAAAAACACGAAAAAACATGTGCGCATGCGTCCATACATGTCAAACCGTATCCATAGGTAGAAAAAAGTGTGCAAACACGCTCAAAAAAGCAGGGCTCGTCAGTAACGCTTCTGTCTCTTTTCCGCGTAGAGCTTCCTGCCTGCATCCTGCTTGTGTCTGCCTGGCTTGGCAATAAATCACGCAGTTGGGTGCTCAGGCTTGCATGTATGTGGGAAGATAATGAGGGCGTTTTATTTCTGTCGATGTGTTCTGTTCCCTTTTACCAATGTGTATTGCCTTTTTTTGCCAAAGCTGTGATCATCTGAACCACTCCTCTCATCGCTTCTGTTGTGCACATCTTTTGTTTGCTCTCTCTGCTGCATGGAAATTAAACCCTTCTGGAAAGAAAGTACATACCTTCCCATCGGAATCTTCAGCCTCGATATCGATGTTTCCATTCTTTGCCAGCCAGAGAGCCGAGGCAGTCTGTGCGTTTGAGGCCGCTCTGTGCAGGGGCGTCTTGCCCTCCTTGTCCCTCTGCGAGAGGTCGAAGTTGAAGTACTTCATCACCCGCAGGAAGGGAACTTCACCCTGAATGCAGGAACTCACACAGACAAAGACGAAAAGAAAGATACACAGGGACACATCCGTAGAAACGTACGTGCAACAATCGAAACTCTCTCCTGCCCTTGTCCGTCAGAAACAGTAGAGATACAGAAGACCTCACAGAAAGAAATGTTGTGTTTCAAGACAGACAGACAGATAAGCAGATAGACATGCAGGCAGGCAGGCCGGCAGCCAGATAGTTAAACGAAGAGACATTCAACGCACAAAAACCTCTCTTTCACTCCACCCCAACAGAGATGCGAGACAGTCAAATCAATGTGCGGTTTTCGGGAAATCTATGCGTCGTGGACAGGAGGAGCACAAGACACAAAAGAAAAAGTAAAATTTCTCGACCTTCGCGCACCTTGAAGGCCGCCCAGTGTGTGACCGAGCATCCATTGATGTCCCCCGCTCGCATGTCTGCACCGAGTTTGTACAAAACAAGAAAGGCGAGAAGCTGCTTGTGCTGGATCGCAATCATGGCTGCCGTCGCGCCGAGAGAATCCGTGAGGTTGAGGTCGGCGCCTTTGTTCTTCAGTCGGCAGATCAACTTGAGGTGACCGCGCAACGCTGCCCACATGAGGGGAGTCTGACCGTTGGCCGACTGACAATTTACGTCAAAATCCCGGTCAAAGAGGAATTGTAACCCTGGCTGGTGGTTGGACAGGGCAAACCAGTGGAGCAGAGTGTGCTTGTGCGGATCTCGGGCCGTCAGCAGAGCGGGCTCGTTAATCAGTGCACGCTCGATTTTTTCAAAGTCACCGGATCGAGCCGCAAACCAGAATTCCTCATTTGCCTCTGTGAGTTTGGAAGCTTGTCCTGACTGCTTGGCTTCCATCATCTTTCTCAATTTGTTCTCAAGGACCTTCCTTTGGTCCTCTGGGGCTTTGGAGCTTCTTCGTGTATCCGGGTCAGGATTTTCTGAAGAGGGCGTCTCGTCGGTGTGTTTGTCATTCTCTTCCTTTTTGAGGCTGTTCGCTTTCTGTCTCTCTTTGACGAGCCGAAGGAGATCTTGTTCCACTTTCTTCCGCTCTGCCTTGGGACCATCGGGCATGCTGGTCAGAGCGTCGGAGTTGCTTTCTAGAGATGAGACCGATGGTGTTGCACGGTTCCCCCCCTCTTCTTCACGAATGGTCTCCATCATCATCAGCCGATCAAAGCCCAAGACTCACGCGAGGTGTCCAACGATGTCGAAGACAAAACAGTGGAAGAATCGAAAGCAAAGTGAGTAAGAAAGCCTCAGAACTTGCGCACTCCTTCAAAATTCCGCGGTTGATCGAGTGAAAATTTAAGCATCGAAAAGCATTCGAAAAGGGAATTGCTGTCGGAGGAATCTTCCTGCAGACCATGCGTGCGTCAGACTCAGTCTAGCTCATATATCTTTTTTTGTTCGCGCAGCCCCCGGCCGGCATGCATGCCCCACAATGCCCCACACCCTAGCTTAATTGGGCCGCGGGCCATCAGACCTAGCTGGGCCCGGCCTAGCTCGATCGGCGCATGGGCCGCGATAAAAAATCTGCGAGTGAGACCCGCACGGTGGCAGCACCATGGCAGCACCTAAGCCGCTAAGCGCACTTTGACTCAACAGACTCCCTGTCGATCACAATGCCTTGTACTGCTGCTTATCGCTAACTGCAACTACACCAGCGCGGCCTGTTTTATTTATCCACGGTCTGACAGACTGCAGGGTATAACTGTGGAATTGCTGGCCGTCTCCGTCTGTTCGCTAGCTAAGAGAGGTATTCTTACGATGGAACGCGGGGAAAAAAGGGTCGACACTCTGTACGAAGAGGCAGACGTCAAAAGCGAGAACCTAAGATTTCGTCTGCGTGCGGTCGCAGTCACAGACACTCACGTCGTGACTGCGAATCAACATGAGGTGTCACTCTGGTGAGTGTGTGAACAGTTCGTGTCTTGCCGTCTCGCTTCATTTAGAGTAATAATTTGACTTCCGCACACGTCATTCTGTCTCCCCTGTTGATGCAGGAAGATCGGAGACAAGGGAAGCGATTTTGCGGGTCGAGTTGGCGCGGGGCTGGAGGACGCCAAGGCGTTGGTGGCGTCGCCTGGATGCAGATGTCAGTGGCCCGTCTCCCGTCCTTATAACCTACCACGCACCCCTCTCTTCCCGTCTTTGCCGCTCTTTTGCCTGTTTTTGTCAGTACGTGTGCGCGTCTCTCACTTTCTCGAGCTCTCTTTCGCTTTTCCTCTGCTTTTTTCTCCCTGCCCCTTGCATGTGCTCGCAGGGGTTGTGGCAGCCAATGGCCTTGGGAGGGTGCGGATTTGGAAGGCTGATGATGTAGGAGGGGGATACAAGGACGTTGGGGAACTCGACACACGGAACAGATGTGAGTCTGTTCGTCTGTCCATTGGGCAATTTGGTTGTGCAAGTGTGGAGAGTGGTTTTGAGCACTTACACTTGTCTCCTTGTGTACGTAGGATCCTTTGGTTTCATGTCTCGGCGGCCTGTGATCGCTGAGTTTGAATGGCGATGCATGGCGATTGACGCTGCATTTTTTGTTTTCGTGCAGTTGGAAGTATATTCTTGCAAATCGTGGACTGCAGACTGGTCAGTCCGTGCGACAGTGCGCGTGTCTGTCCGTCAGCTCTTTCTTTTTTCTTTCGCATTCGGCTCCTCCTAGAGGAATCTTTAAGATAGTTCCCTTGAAAATTCGTCATCTCGTTGTTCATCTGTTCTCTTTCGTCTCCCATTTCCCTCCTTGACTCTTCCCTCTCCCTTTTTCCTCTGTGCACCCACGTGCATGAAGCTGGTTTGTGACTATCCTCTCGTTGGCTTTCACATGCAAAAGCGAATAAATACTACTCCTCCCCCGGACTTTCTTTCTCTTCTGCACAAGTTCTCCCTTCCCTCGTCCAGGTAATTGGAGGGGGCAAGGGGTCGATAGAAGTCTACAGGCTCTCCGACGCCGGAGGCTTCGAAGTCCTCTCAAAACGTTAGTCTGACCTCACAAGCAGTCCGTCAGCGAGTGCAGGGTAGTACATACGTCTTTGTTCTCCTCGCCAAACGACAAAGAGCCCCTGGGAGGCAAAAAAACTTTGTTGCATGTGTTTTGTCAACTTTTAATTTCTGTTGAATGATTCATTTCTGCGACAGGACGTCCATCTTACCCTTCTTCTTGACTTATTTTGTCCCATTCTTTCCTTTCCAGGCCTCCCTGTCTGAATGGCACCCTACCTTGCTGCGTTACTCCCTCCCTCCTTCCTTCCAATGGTGGTGTTGTGATGGAGCCTGCCTGCCTGCAGGAACTCTGCATGACAAACCGGGGTTCTTCTTCTCCTTTTTTTTTTTTTGCCTGCCTGCAGGAACTCTGCATGACAAACCGGGGTTCTTCTTCTCGGCAATGGCTGCCGCAGCCTTCATGCCCCTCCCAAATCCTTCGGAGGTAGATCTCTTTCTTCTCTTCCTTTTTTCTTTTTTTTTCCCATCCTTCTTTCTTTCTTTCTTTCTTTCTTTCTTTCTTTCTTTTTTTTTCTTTCTTTTCTTTCTTTCTTTCTTTCTTTCTTTCTTTCTTTCTGTCTGTCTGTCTGTCTTTCTTTCTTTCTTTCTTTTCTTCCTTCCTTTCTTTCCCTCCTTTTTTTGTTTCTTCATTCCTTTATTCTATTTGTTCCCTGGTTTTTTCTTTCTTTTTCTTTTTTGTTCTATTCTTCTTTTTCGCGAGTAGCAGATTTGGTCAGTGAGAAAATGAAGGGAGACGCCGTGCAGTCAGCAGAAAAAGCCCTTCTCAGAATCGGTGACAGCACCTGCAAGGTAGCCAGCAAGACCTGAGTAAACAGGGCCGTTTTCGGTTCAGGCTGGCTGTGACCGATTCTGAGCGCATCCCCCGTCTCTTTTTCTTTTTCTGCGCTTCCACGAGACAACCCCTCCTCTGTCGAAAGATTGTGACGTTCTGTTCCCCCTTTTTCACCTTGCTTGTAGTGCTGCAGCCCCATGGCAGCAGAGCCGTCCGCTTCCTTCTTTCAGCCGCGAGGAGGATTATGCTCTCCATTTGCCCTCACATGCCCCCCCCCGTTGCAGGTGGTACACCTGGACATGCAGCAGCGGGAGCCCGGGGGGCCTCGAGAGGAGATCATCTCTTCCCCTCCGAGGAAGGTGCTGTCAGAGGGGGGGCGTCCGGACTCACCCCCTCTTCTGATTGCAGGAGCTGACGAACGGGGCCAGATCTGCGTCACCAATGGAAGCTCGGAAGAGAGAATATTCATATGGGCGAGGAACAGAATCGTTGACAAGAAAACAAATCAAGTCCACGCAAGACAAGTACCTGGTCAGTAAGTCAATCGGTGCATGGATGGATGGAATGAAAAGGAAGGATCGAGGGAGGGAGAAGGAAATGCGGCAGCTTTCTTGAGTCATCTGACCTTGGATCACTCAGGTTTCCTCTCTCTCCAGTCGATGTTTCGTGGTTTCTCAGCAGAACGCTCCTCTCTCAAAGGGGGGGAGAGAACTGAAGAGCCTTCAAGACTGCGCTTGTCTGTTTGCCTTTTGACTGGATTCTATTGGCAATCCATTCGCCTTTCATTCTGCTGCGTTCAGTGGAGAGCCTCAATTGTGAACTTGCTTTGCTTTGGTTTGCTTTCGTCGCCTTCTGGTGACCTTCGTGTTCTAAGAGCCCTATGGCACGCACGGCTCCCTGGTTCCTTCTTACCTTGTTCCATGATGCCCTGCTCCTGTCTTTTTATGTTTGGGGTCCAAAGCTTCTGGTGCAAAGTCTTCTTGTCTCCAACCCTGGCTCTCTCAATCTCTTTGCAAGACGCGTCTCTCATCGCTCTCTCTCTCTCTCTCTCTCTCTCTCTGTGTGTGTGTGTGTGTGAGTGCGTGTGTGTGTCTGTTGTGCTTCTCTCCGTTGGACCGGCAGCATCGAATCTGGGAGTCCGGTCACTCGCCTTCGTGCCTGCAAACAAGCAGCTGGTGGCAGGAACCCAATGCGGCCATCTTGTGATCTACAAACTGTACGAGTGAGTCGGTGGGTGGGCGACGGAGGCAGAGCGGGGGTGAGACAGGGAGCTGATTTGGTTGAGATCGAACATCAAGGTGACTTTCCCTATCCATTCGAGATTGCATGGGTGAATATTACTGTCTTTTCTGCCATGGTATTCTCTTCTTTTCTTTCTGACTGTCTTTTTTCTTTCCTTTTTCCTTCGCTCGCTTGATTTCTTTCCCTTTTTTCTCTCTTTCTCTCCTCTTACTCTTTCTTACTTTCTTTCCTTTCTTCCTTCCTTTCTTTTCTCTTTCCTTCCTTCCTTCCTTCCTTCCTTCCTTCTTTCTTTCTTTCTTTCCTTCTTTTCTTCCTTCCTCCCGTCTCTTTTTCAATGTTTTCTTTTCTTGTTTCTTCCGGACTCTCTCTCTCTCTCTCTCTCTCTGTGTGTGTGTGTGTGTGTGTGTGTGTGCGCGCGCGCGCGTGCGTGTCTGTGTCTGTGTCTGTGTGTGCGTCTGTGTGTGTTTGACTCATCTCTCCGTCCGTGTCTCATTGTCGTCCTTTCCTGCCTCCCTGCCTGGCTGGCTGCCTGCCTGCCTGCCTGCTTGCCTGGCTGGCTGCCCATGCCTTGCTGTCTGCAGGGGCCTAGTCCTCCAGTCGGTCGTCCAGAAAGTCAGGGCCGGGTGGATTGTCAGTCTCGCCTCTGAGCCCTCTGAGGGGAAAAATAGATTCATCTCACTGGACACAGACGGAAAGGTCAGTGGGCGAGGGAGTCGAAAAAGCAAGAGAGAGAATTAAGACTTATGATGACGGTTCTGCTTGAGTATCCGGACAGTCAGTGCATGGGGAGAAGACGAAGAAGTTCAAGAGAGAGAACGGAGTGGAGATGCTGAAGCGCGTGTTGAACGTTCACATGCATGGTGGGAAGGAGGAAAGCTTCTTTTTCTTTAGTTCTTTAATTTTCAACACGCCGATCAACCCAACGAAGGCCCTCTCCTCCGTCAAGGCAAGGAAGGATGTTCCCCTCCTCCCATGCAAACAGCCTCGCTCCCGTGCACCTGTTTCATTTATTCATTCTGCACATGAATGAATGCCTAGTGTTGGTCTGTCTGCGCGAACAAACGGCCCTAGGTGAATTTGCCGCCCTGCTCTCACCTTTCCACGGATCCCCGGGATTGAGGCCTAGCAGCAATTAGGTTTTTCTTCAGATGGATGCGAATAGGAATGTGGGCGAAGTAGTGCTGAGGGAGTGTCTGTGAAATATGCCTCGGGAAGTTGCGTGTCCCCCTCCCTCCTCTCTCTACGTTCCTTCAGGTTGCTCTGTGGACCCCGACTGTGAAGGGCCTGTACACTGAGAGGAGTTTGGGCTCTGTTCCTACCCTGGTACGTCCGCCGTCTCTCTCTCACTTTGTTTGGTTGGTTTCTTTGGGTTTGCTCGATTCTCTGCTGAGCTCAGGTGAGGGGAGAGGCCACATAGCATCGTTGCTCGAGGTTTACCTCTCTCTTCCACTTGGAGGCGATCCCTTTGGCTTCCTCAATGCAGTTGGATTTCTTCAGCTAGAGTCCTGTGGGCACAGTAGAGTCGCAGACCTCCGTTCAATCTCTTTCACCGTTGAGTGCTGTTTGTGTGCCTGTCATGAGTTTACTTTCATACAGTATACTTTCATTGTGTACATTTCATGAGAAAAAAAAATCTGCATGAAAGTAAATGCATGCAGTGTTTCACGGTTGAGTGCTGTTTGTGTACATTTCATGAGAGGACCTGCTTCACCTTCAGTTTTCTTCTTCCATCATCTAATTAATTAGCTTTTTCCTATTAATTGTGTCATCTAATTATGAACTTGAGGGAGGCACCGGAGACCCCCTCGGCCGATGGATGGATGGATGGATCGGTCAAAAATCAAAGGGAAGAAAGGCGAGAGAAAAAGAAAAAAAGAACGATGGAAAGAGAGAAACAAAGAAACAAACAAACAAACAAACAAACAAAGAAAGAAAGGAGGGAAACAGGGAGAGAGAGAGAGGAGAAAGAAAAAGAGAAACGAAGCAAAAAAAAAAGAAATGGAAAGAAGAAGGAGAGAGAAGAAGGAAGCAAAAAAAAAAAGTCAGATAGAAAAATTTTTCAGGTCTTCTCAGAGGCTTCGACTGCGTTGGTGCGTGTGTCTCGTCGTTGTCCTGGTTAATTATTTCATTTTTCCTCCTGTGACTCTCTCCCGCTGTCACTCCTTCATTCCTCTCTTCTCACAGAACTGGACTGTGTGTTGGAGTGCTGGGGGTGAGATGGTGCTGATTCCTGCCGGCCCTTTCTCCGTCTGCCTCATCCCTCGCGCCGGAGCGATCGACGATCCAGAACCGCAGCGCCCCCCCTCTCCAAGCCCCTCGCCCATCATCCCACTTCAGCAGCCTGCAGTGGCAGCGGCAGCGTCCCCATTGGTCGAACCGCCGGGAGAAATGCCAGCAGCTGCAGCTGCGGGGGCAGAATTGGGATCTGTTCCGTCGAGTGATGTGCTGGCAAACGGGGCAGGTGGCAGACAGGAAGGAGCAGAGCAGCAGTTTCAAGCAGCGGAGCTGGATTCAGAGCAGGGGGGCGGTAGGAAGAGAGCAAGGGAAGATGACGAAGAGGAGGCCGGAAAGAAAGGTGCAGAAGCAAATCTGGGAGGGGATGTGACGATGGAGACTGATGGGTAAGAAGAGGGGATGCATGTTGGTCATAAAAAACGGCTCAATTTTGCCGTCTATTCTTGCATGTATGTTCCAATGTTCTGATCAAGAACGTACTCAGAAATTCACTTAGTTAACGATCCACTGGCACCACTGCAATGATACGGTAAGCACCGCAAAAATCAACGTTGTATCACCGTGGTCCAGGCCTCAAACCAGGCTAAGTCTTACAAAGGCCAGCTGGCAACTTCGCTAGCCAAGCTATATTACATATGTTAGTAACAGGAGTAAATTGGTTTACAATTTCAATTGTGGTGTAGTTTTAGCCTAACTTTTAGGATTAAGTGAGAAGTGATTTGGTGGTGCCCTAGAGCACTGTCGCCGTGTTGTCTTACTATAGAGGTCGCCCTCGTAAAGTAGGACATAAACTAAAGCTAGCAAACCTACTCGCAAACTTTTGTAATAGCTTTAAGTTGTGTATACCCATGTATAATCAAAAAATATATATGTATACACATACTAGTAATATCTACTAAAAAAAAAAACTTACAAGATTATTTCCAAACAATAAATCTCACGTATCCAATTTCGTATTAAATGACACAAATCGGAGAAGATAGGTTTTTTAACTTTCTACATAAAAACAAATTTTAATGGTATGGTCGCAATAATATGTATGCACTGTATGAGTGATAAAAGGTTGGAATCTTTGTGAAACACGTCAATCGCAACTACTGGCGGCCGTAAATCCCAGGCCCAAAAATCTTTTCACATTTGGATGCTTCTTCTTGAATCCGTTCAAGATTAGTTGGCTCAAGTTGCTGCGCCAAGAGAAGCGCACGATAGAGAGGCACGACATACGAGTTACAAAACCACCTGAAGATATCTGCTCGTGATGGTAGATTGGCTGCTCTGTGCATGGTCCGCTTCAAGGGAGTAAAAAAAGCAGACGTTCGTGGTAGTGTGTTTTGGCCTTCCCCTCGTTCAAGCTGTGCCTCCCCGTCTTTTCCCTGACCTCCTCTCTCTCCATTGGTTGCTGTGTCGGGTTCTTCCTCCACAAGTGAAACCACGGCCTTGCTCTTTCTCTTGTTCTGATCCTCTCTGCCTTCCGCCCCTTTGCTTTCGTTTTGAACTTTTCGCACCTCTTTCACCTGCAAAGAAAAGAAGAGAAGAAACAGATGGTAGGGCCTCTGACTTGCTTCCAGCTTTCCGATGAGTCTGTCTATCCATGCGTCATTAACCACTTTGGTCCTTTGCCCGGACGAGAAACCAATAAATGTTCCGCTCTCTTTCCGTCCCAACGCTTTGTTGCTCCATTCACTGCATGTCTTTTCCTTCTACAGTCCCTCTCTGCCTGCTTTGAAATCCCCCGAACTTCAATGAGCCTTTGGACCGACCGACAGATCGACGAACCGCCCAACTGACCACAAGCATATGCAGACAGGAGACGTCGACCAAGAACGGCACGAAGAGAGTTGAAGGCACCGCCATGACAGAAAGGAGGTTCCCCTCCTCATCCAACTCAGCCGACGACTGTCTGTTTTCCCCCACCCCTGTGGCCTTTCCGTGTCGCCCACGAATGCCTACAGAGTACCTCTCAAAAATGAATTCCATCTGCAACGACATGAGAATGCCAGAGTGATCATTGGACTCTCTTTTTGCAGAGCTGTTGGGATGCAAGACAACCGCCTCCCGCCCCTGTCAGGCACGCACACACACACACACACACACACACACACACACGTGCGCAGAGAGA
>JAHBMJ010003283.1:21388-59098 GCA_018398765.1 Chromera velia | reverse complement strand
CCCCCCCGTGCCTACCTGTTGGAGCACCAGGTCAGAGAACCTTCTTCCTTCCGACCGGAATTCCAGCCCCGGGTCTGTCAGTCCCCCCTCAGGCATGAGGAAGCCCACCAAGTCCACTGGGGCTGTCGCAATCACCCGGGCGGGCAGGCGACTCCTCGGCCCAGAGGCTGAATCAAGCGAACGATTCCACTCTGGAGACAAAAACACAGAGAGGAAGGGAGTGTGAACAAACGTAGAAAAACTTCTATTGATGACAAAACGAACGACTGATGCTGTGAATACAATTTTATTCTGCTCTATCTCGCCGTCCTCGTCCACGCCCCCTAAAAATCCGGTCATTCGGGGAGACGAATTTCTGCGTGTAACCGTCCTCTGACGTCATTCAAACGTCGGGAACTGTGCGAAGGAAAATCAAACAAACCATCAACCATCCGAATTTATGTATGTTCCAAAAAAAAAAGATCGATCGTTCCTTTCCTTGCGTTCCACTTCGTCCCACCCCCTGGTACCCGCTTCCCTTTCATCGCGTAATACACTGATCGAGCAACAGAGCAATTGAATTGCTTCGTGACACGCTCGATCTTTGACTTTTACTCACCCTCTTAGTCACTCACTCACTCACTCACTCACTCGCACTCTCACTCCAGACAGCCCCTTCTATTTACTCTACCGCTGACTCCTCTCTCACGCTCTCTGCATTTGCCCTCTCCCCCCCTCCTCTCCCCCCACTACACTCACCCCTGAGAGCGCCCCACGAAGTCTCCAGCAGAATCACAGAGACAAATAGAACAGGCTCAGAAGGTCTGAGCCAAGAGGAGCTGCCGACGTGTTTCTCAATCACCCCCAGGGGTCCTCGCGTTTCCTCGTAGCTGTACGCATCAGCAGCCGCCAAACCAGACTCCTCGGTATTCTCCAGACCCATCTCCTGAGATCGAGCCAGTTTCCGAAAATGCGCCAGAAAAGCCGAACCATCTACAGCCACGTCTAAAACTTGATCAATTTCAGCATCATCCCCCCCGACCAATCCCCTCTCTTCTCCCCCCATCGACATCTGGTTCACCCTCTTCCCCCCCCCGCCCTCTGTCTGATCTTCTATTTTCTTTTCCAACGCGTCCTTCAAAACATCCAATCCGGCTCCCAATGCTTTCGGAGCTTTCAGTTGGGACTTCAGAGGCACTGCAGGCCGCGAATTCACAGGGGCGGACACACGCTGACCCAGCCTCGGATCGTATGGGGACCCGAATGAGGTTCCAAAAACCTCCAAAGGGTTCTCCCCGGGCAGCCAAAGCACCACGCATAGAGGACGGCCTCTCGGGCTACGCACACCCGGAAAGGTCACTTGACGGAGTGCTCCGACTGTGACCTGCATTCTCGCATTCATGCCGTAAGTATATATATATATATATATATATATGTATGTATGTACATACAGCATTCATGTTGACACACGGAAAAAAATGTCTCGAAAAGAATGGCAGTTTAAGCAGTGCTGCTACATGTGATCAGAAACAAAAGAACAAGGAGCAAAGGCAGATCGACCAACAGCGAACAGACTGCACAGTGTGCAAACTTGTTTGGAATGGATCCACGTGCATGTGTAAGCAAAGGGATCTACAGAATTAAAGTTTAGCTTGTTTGCGAGTCGAAGGCAGAAAAAGCAAGACACCGAGCGAGAAAATATGTTTCCATTCTCGGTCACTCTATTCATGCTGGTTGTTGGCAGAAGAGATCGAAAAAAACTACGCATCAATCATATTACTGAGATAATCCCCCCGCAAGTCATCGTTCATCCCTCTCCTCCTTGGTTTCTCCGGCCATCGCCCCACCTGGAAGCCTGCGCCTCCTCCAATTTCCTGGAGAACCTCCCTGACCACGAAAGGGTTGCGTTTCATGGTTCCTCTCCTCAGTTCACAGAGTTGAACAAAGAAGAGAAGCCCCCTTCCTGTCCGTCCCCTCACCTAGCTGTGTTCAATTACTGTCCCTTCTAGCCTCCTGAATTTCCTGACTGGCCTTTGCGAAAGTCAAATGGTTTTCACATCTGTACATGGACGTGATCGAGCGAGAAGGCCTCCACAGAGGACGCTGAAACATGACTTTTGGAGTCTAACTTCGTCTCTGTTGTCAGCGTATACAATGTACGCAGTACATATGAAGAAGACCGGCCTTGCAATGAAGCACGATAGTCACCGCGGGTGCGCAGTATTAATCACAATTCATAGCTGTATGCATGTATACAAGTACATATGAATATAATTACTGTACATATTCACAGATCGATGCAATATGCATGCATTAATTCAGCATCGATGTGCGTATATATACCTGCTTCAATGTATACGTACGTGGCTGTATGTACGTGCTATACGCGCGTGTTGCATTGTTGCAAGATTTTTTAATTGACTCCGTGCGAGCCCGCGGAGCCCGCGCGATGCGCGCGCATGCATGGTTGCAATATGTCACGCTCGCACATGCATCGCGCGCACCTCCCCCGATGTTCAATGGGCCGATATGGGCCGTGGATGTGATGGGGAATGATGGGGATGTGTGACATTGTGTGACACATGTCTGACACGTTTTCTTCTGATAGCTAGCTCTTGTGATTTCTCGGGGGCAAGGAACTCCACACATGTGTGTATACGTGTCTTACCAAATGAATGAGGCAGAGTCACTTGCGCACTGATCGATGCGTCTGAGCAATTAATTGACTGGCCAGTCGTATCCATCAAGGAGCCGAGAAACGAGACGGGTGCAAGAACCGCCCCCTACAGAAGAAGAATGGTACTGGGGTGAAAGACAAGGCCAGTCTGAAGCCACCGTGATCTTGTTCCACCCACTGCAGCTGTGGACTTTTGAGACCATCCGCCGCACGGGGAGTAGGTCCCCGCGCAACAAGAGAGACGGGGATATACCAGTCTGCACAAAAAATGGGTGTCTGTTTCCTTCTGTCTTTTCTGGTGTTGTTACTATGTGCCTGGATCGTACAACCGATCCAGCTCCCCCACGATAATAACGTGGAAGGAGTACGTCGAAAGAAGAACAGACCGCTGGCCACGGCAAAGAGCAAACTCAGTCCCAGTGTCAGCAGTCTTGCCCAAGATCAAAACCGCATACGAAAAGTGTCTGTACAGACAGAAAAAGAAAAGCTTGGAGAGAAGGAGGGAGACCTCCCTTGCTCCAGTGATCCTGCAGCCTGTGCGAAGTGGAAGGCCCAGTTTGGCACCGACCTTCCGTGTCCAGATGGTGTCACAACTTCCAACGCATCGAAATTGAAAATGAACGGGGGGATCACCCCATTCGACTCTGCTGTGCGCAATCCCCTCCCATCTAGCTCGGCGAAGGATGTGATCTGGTCCGTGGGCAAAACAGCGATTGTGACTCGGGAGCTTGACTGTCAGAGTACGCACCCCCTGGCCGTTGTGACGCCGACCTACGATTCCGGTTTTCCGGGCCCGGGTGTCAAGTTTCTTTCAGGTCCCTCCCCTCTGACTCCCTTGTTTGGCAAAAAGGGAGGTCATATCTCTGTAGAGGAAGTTGCAAAAGCGGGAGAGATGTTTGTCTCTGGCACATTCGTGACGGTGGTGCCGGAGCCTGAGGGGGCTTTGGCGCCGGACTTCTACGCCGCTTTGCACATTCGGGTCCACAGAAAGTGAGTTAGTGAATGGGTGGGTGGGTGGGTCAGACCGCTGTCATGCAGCACGCATACAGAAAGCAGTCAGAAAATTCTTGTCTGTTTCCCCCTTTTCTCCCTTCTCAGCTCCCCTTGTTTTGTCTGTTCTTTGTCTCCGATCCCATTTTCCTATATGTTTGTCCCTTTTCATGCTTGCTAGCCCTACTTCGTTCCGCCTGTCGGCTCCTCGTCAGAGATTTCGTTTTGCATGTCCACGACGATCTGCTCTTCGGTCTGCATTTTTCTTCTTTTTGTTTCCAAGCTCAGCCTTTCTTCCTCGCTTTGCCATCCCTCCCTCCATCCCTATCTCATAGGACCGGCACAAGTCTGACGGACACGAACGGAGGCAAAGAGTCCCTGGGGGAGGGTGGAGACACTCTCCAAGGAGAGCGCGTTGCAGACGTTGTGTTCGGTGTGCAGAGTCCCCAGGAGTCCCTGGACTCCTTCTATGTCTCGGGAAAGGACCCCACGCAGGTCGAGGTCTTCGAGGGTGCCGGGCCGGTGATCTTCCGCCGCCCAGTGGAAGTGTTAGTGAAGAGTGCGGGGAAGGCGGTGTCTGCAGGGAACGTTATGTTCCGCCACTCTATGGACGATGTGGTGGAGGACGTCCCGCAGACAGCGGTGGACGCAGGAGGGTCTCCGTTGAAGCTTCGGGAAAAATTGTGGAAAGTCCAATTTCGCCTTGGGGCGGATGGGAAGGTTTCGGTGGCTGCTGTGCGACGTCTGACGTACATCGCGTTCGACTTCGATCACACTCTTGACCTTTCCAACTTTGCGGACTGTGAGATGGAGATCGATGTGTTGGGCTTGCAGGTGGGCGTGTGTGTGTGTGTGTGTGTGTGTGTGTGTGTGTGTGTGTGCGTGTACTTGTGTGTGTGTGTGTGTGTGTGTGTGTGTGTGCGTGCGTGTACTTATGTGTGTGTGTGTGTGTGTGTGTATGTGGTGGTGGTGGTGTGCATTGCCGCTCTATCTGGATCTCTCTATCTTTTTTTCTTTCTGTGTATATGTAAGTATGTATGCATGCATGCATGTATGAAGAAAAGAAGGGAGAAGAAGAAACATACAGTCTGTCTGTCTGTACCGCAGTGGCTGCCAATTCGTCCCCTTTTCGTTCCCCGATTTATGGTGGGGTTTCTCTGGGTTCCCAAAATGAGATTTGTTTTCTCGCTCCTCCTGTCTCTCTCTCAGTGTCGCTCTCCCCTCTAGTCATTTGATTGATGCCTTTGGGTCTTCTTCCTTCTTGTTCTTCCTCTTCTTCTTCGTGTTCCCCGTGGCCCGTTTGTTCTCGAGGGGGTGAGGACAGACAGACGGACAGTACGTGAGGATCAGTCGGTTGGATCGATCATAATTTTGAAAATTTTCTCGAATGATTACTGACAGTGATTTTGTCTCTTCGCTTTTCTTTTCAATCTCTCAGGGACAGGAGAAGGGAAAGCGACAGCTAATATTGGGGGGCCTCTCTGTCGAGAGTGAGCCCTGTTTGACCTCTCCAGGAACACCAAAGTCAGTCAGTCAGTCAGTCAGTCAGTCAGTCGGTGCATGACAGGAAAGGGAGCGAAGAGGGATGGGAGGGAGGAAGTGGCGTTGTTGGCCTTTTTTTTGCCTTCCTTATCTGCCCACTCAATGCATTCTCCTTTCTTTCCTTTCCTTTCCTCTCCTCAAACGGAAGGTCTTGTGGAATTCGACGGAGGTTGAAGGAAATTCGAGAGAACAAGTCCCTGCAGAGTTTCTGTCTTAGTCTCTGTACGGTGAGGAAGAACTCAATCACTTTTCTTCCTTCAATTTGAAGTCAAAGCCGTTCGATTAATCGGCTGTCTTGCGGGTGCGTCAAGGTCAAAAACCGCGCCGGAGTTTCTGTCATTGCCGGAAAGAAACAGAACGGCAGACGGAAAAAGAACCGGGCGGTGATGCACTCTCGGGACCCGTTCGTCTCCATTTGATCTTTCTTTCAGATTTCCGATCAAGGACGACTTGTGGGTTCGGTCCGCGCGCACGCGCGCTGCATTTATTAGTGTATGTGTATGCATAGGGAGGCATCTGAGAAGAGAAGAAGGAGAAGACAGGCACAAAAGCAGATCGATTGACGCTGACTGACTCGCTGGTTGCATGACTGATTGATTGAGATAGAATGGCAGATACAGTTGTGATTGGATGATTGATTCGATGACAAATTTGTGGGTTCTTTGGCCCATCGACCAATAGATTGATTGATCGTTCGCTTTCTTGATTTTCGACACATTCAAATTCACGTCCCTGTGTGGCTGAGCTAACGCAAACGCGTGCGTCGTCAATGTATTGAAACGTTCGCTGCAGCGTCCCGGCCCCGGCCTCCAACGGCACGATGTGACTGATGAGTGGATGGAGGGAGCGGCAGAAGGAGGAAGGCGCAGCAGATCGAAGAGAGTTCATGGAGGGTACGGGAGGCGGACTGCGGGTGGGAGGTCAACTCCGGTGGGGGAAGGGGGGTGAGGCGAAGAGAAGGGAAAGCCGCCTGGATCCTGCCTGCCCGCCTGTACGGATACGTGCATGGTGAATCCATGCAGGAAGAGAAAGAAGGAATTGATCCAGTTTTCCTTTGCTCTCTCGATCTGCCTTCAGTTTGCTGGGCTGGGAAAGGTTGTGAAGGCTGCATGCGGTGGGTGGAGGTTTGTTGTCCTTCTTGTGGGAGGGACGGCCGGATTTCTTCCTTTCCTTAATTGCATCCATCCATCAGCTGCTATGCCCCTGTGTTTGTCTCTCTCTTCCTCTGCCCGTCTCTCTACTTGCCTGCCCGGCTTCCAGCCTGTGGGGTGGGCGTCGCAACTTTGAGATGCAGTCAGCGGGCTGTGCCAGAAGAATAAAATTTGTATCGCAGAGACAGACAGACAGACGGTCAGACGGACGGACGAACGGACGGACAGACAGACAGACAGACAAACTGAGAGACAGACAAAAACAGACACGCAGACAGATAGAAATAAGTGCAGAAAGTGAGGTATGACAGAAGAGAGCACACATTGAGGTCGAGACAGGATCTGTTGCTTCCCTGATTATTTATTCTACAGTAACGGGGCATGTGCTGTTGGGGATGCAGCAATGGGGCCTGATCTGATTGGTTTGTACGGTCAATCTGATACGCATCTGGACGGGTGTGGAGTCAATGGGATGACGATGTCCATGATAGTCTGTATGCCGGCATTGATTCAATCTGGATGCATATACGCGCCACGTCACGTGTACGTGTGATGTATGTGGCAAATGATTGGACTGTGTCTCAATCTGATGGCCTTCATTGTCTCCTCCTGGAACAGCAAGCCAACGTTGAAAGTTAACCAAATGTGTTAAGCGTTCAGTTAATTCTCATACATGCCTACTACTAAGATACATGCACTTCTACTTCGAGCATAAGTATAAGTTTAACTTAGTTTAACTCTTTGTAAGAGGTTTGTATAATAATATGTATATATATGTGGCCTATAGTTATACGGCACTGCACAAGTCTTATATGATTGGAGAATCGACGGAGATCACATGAGGTCACCTCTAATACAGTTTCCCCCCATAAAAATTGAGAGCTAAATTACTACCAAAATTTTTGAAAAAAACATACCAACATATTGTAAACATACATGCAGAGAAGGCTCATTTGGTTAATACCCTGTCTAGTACCCTGTTTTTTTTTTTTGTCTCTTCTTGTCTAAAGTTGCTAATATAAAACAGTAACAACGCTTAGAACAACGCTGAAAGCTAGGCTTAAAATATGTATACAAGCTAGCTAGCTAGTATATAAGATTCTTAATTTTTTCTCTTAATTTTTTTTGAAATCTCTAGTTTACTCGATAGTCTAATAGTATGACATAGTTTATGGACCATCTGTAATTTGAATTAAGTATGTTCCTTTCTTGATGCAGACTCAAGTCCAGAGAACACCTCTGATCTTCAAGCTCAAAATTGCCTCAAATCCAATCAAACTAAATCAAACTAAACTAAGTAAACTGTAAACTTGATCAGGATCAGTAATGATCAGTAGAATCGGGTCACTGGCAGGCTTTGAAATTGAAGTTCTTTATGCAACCATAAATACACGTGCGATTCTATGCGATTCAACTACAAAGAAACCTTGATGTTGACGTCGATACAATAGGCCTTCAAGTTTTGAATAGGGCTTGGTATCAACTATGTAAAGCGACTTGATTCATGATTCCGCCCAATGCTGAGAGAATCACAGAGATCAGAGGAGGCCAAGTGGGGACACATGACGGTCTCAGAAGGATACCCTCACCCCCTCTCCTTTCGTCTCCTTGGGCAGCTCTTACGGGTCCTCTCGGACCGTTCCACCCCGCTTTTGCAGCCGAGAGCCGGGAAAGCGGGCCGAGCTAAGGAGACGGCTCGTAGCGACTGGGGCTAGACGGCGAATTTCTGCAATAAGGATCTCAAACTCCTTCCTCGTGTCTTGCAGGGCGTCCCCGATTTTTCTAGTAGATGCACCCCTCCCTCCTCCTCCTGTTCCACATACGGCCTCATCCCACTGAAGGAGAGAGTCCCCTGCTTTCTCTAGGACTCTTCCCATCACGGCCTCCTTCTCCTTTTCTGTCAACGACTGATGGAGCGGAGAAGGCGGAGATGGGGAGGAAAAGGGAGACGGGAAACTCCCGACGGTACGGGACGGGGAGAGAGAAGGATGAATGGGGCTCCACGAGGAAGCAAGAGACATTCCCCGAACAAGAGCCGTTGCTGCCCCGAGGGCCTCCCGCTGCATTGACAGATGATTCGTTTCACATTCCGCCGGCCCTTGCCCCCTTTCTGCTCCCTCTCCTTCCGCACACACACCTCTCTCTCCTCCTCGCCCCCTTATCTGACTCTCTTCCCCCTTCAGGCTCATCAGCTGCAAGGCCGAGGTCAACAACCGAGCAGCGAAGGGGAACCGTGACGCAGACCGAGAGGGAGGGGACTTATCGTGGGGCAGCCTCCGCTCGTGATACTTGACAAAACTCACACCCCACGCAGCCAGCAACTGCAAGATGGCGCTGGTGAGCTCGCCGTCTGCTCCTTCCTCCACGATGCCCTCAGATTGAGGCGGGGCGCTCTGCGCAGCGTCTGACTCGTTTTCTCTGTTTCTACGGTCGCGCTGCTGCCTCCTTTGTGCGGCCTGAGCCTGCACTCGCTTCTCGAGGTTGTCTGCCATGAGAGAGGGCAGACTGCTGTTGGAGAAGACAAGAGGAGAGGGCAGGAGGCCCGAAGAGAGAACGAAGGACAAGAGGGACACACCGGCCTGTGACGTCCAGAAAGTGTCAAAGACCCTCTGCACCCACGCACACACACGCTCACACAAGCACGCAGTCGTTTAGACTCTCTCTCTCTCTCTCTCTCTCTCTCTCACACACACACACACACACATAAACGCATTGGGGGGGGGAGGAGAGAGAAGGAAAAAGAGAAAGGGAGAGGATGGGAACCACATCAAGACAAAAGCGTCCGACAAAAAAGCAGAGGGGCGCAAAAAGACTTCCTGTTCTGCCTTCACTATCCATGCATCCTTCCCTCCCTGTGTTGCGTTCACGTACGGTGAAAGGGACCCGTTGTTTCTCCATTTTGCCTATTTAGTCCTTCACTTTCGACGGAACCATCGTTGAGGCATATGTGAAGGGCTTTGCATCGCTTTGACAAATGTGTTGTCCTCAACAGCCATGTACACATTTGATATGCACGTGTCTTTCTGACTCCCTTTCTTACTTTCCGCAGACACCTGACCCTCTCACTCACTCACGCATTTATTCATTCATTCATTTATTGATTCAGTCAGTCAGTCAGTCAGTCGCCCACCCACCTCAATGCAGCCGATGATGGTGCCAACGGCCCCACTCCGGTGTCTCAAGGCCAGCGACACCGCATCCCCCCTCCACTCGGCGCAGGCGCCAATCAGAGACAGGGCAAGCTGCTGGATCTCCCCACGCGCACTGTCCCGCTCTACAGACACCGCCTCCTCTTCAGAACCCCATGAGGCATCGACACAGGCAGAAGGCTCCCCTTCTTTCTCTTTCCCACCCTTCCATTGTCTTTTCTCTGCATTTTTGTCTTTCAACTCTTCTCTTCTTCTCTCACCCTTTACCTTTCTCTTCTCCCACCCACCCTCTCCGCTTTCTTCTGCTGGAGATACCAGTTTCAAAAGCGATGGAATGAAGACAAACGAGACAAATGAGTCGACTGAAGCGCTCGCTGCCGCACTGGATCCACCCTCCGAACTTTCATCAGACGGCAGGAGAAGGGAGGCCAACTGCACAACGGAACGCACCGCCTGGTCCCCACTCATCTGACCAACCCACTCACACTTTCGGAGGGCGAATAGCAGTCCTCCCCAGACCCCACCATGGTCAGGCTGTTCTGAGGAGGCATCTCTCTCCCATTCTCCCTCTACCCCCGCCTCCTCTGAGCGAAGAGACGCAGCGGACAGTGTACGGCGGTACTCCGCTGCCCCTTGCACGGACGTCAGACCGCTCTTGGGGGGGCAGTCGGAGATCAAGTGGGGACAGAGCCGCAGAACCTCTGCGGACCCCCTTTCTCCACTGCAGGCGATCACAACCAGCTCGATGGAACCGAGGAGGGCTGCTGCAAAAGGGGGTGCTCCGTCGGGTTCCTCTGTCTCTTCACGACCCCCAACCGTCTCCCCCCTTCTTTCTCGGCCCTTCCCTTGTTTTGCCCCCCCGACGCTTTCTCTTTCTACGCACGCGATCCTCAGGAGCGACACCAGAGGTCCGACAGCCCCGACAGGGGACGGCCCCAAAAGACGATGGGAGAAAAGGGGGGCGGAGAGAAGCTGACGAGGCAGCTGGAGGTACACACGACAAAGGTCTGCGACTTCGCTCACTCGATGGTCGCGTGTTTGGATACCGCCTGGTTGTTGCTGCTCCGGCTCCTCTGAAGCTGTCGGAAGAGAGGAGAGCATCTTATGAAGACTGACAAGGAGATGAGGAACGACCTCAGTCACGAGTTCTGTGCAGAGACGAACGGCAGCCGACAAACGCACCTTGGCCTCCGGTCCTGCCGTCTCCGCTGGTTCTTCCTTCCCTGCGTGCCTTTGTAACTTCAACGAAACGTCCTTCTCCCTGCCTGCCTGAGAAGAACTCTCAGAGTCCAGAAGCTGCACGGCAGCAACCCATCCCCTGTGTCTCTCCTTCTCCCTTTCTCTCCGAGAACGCCCCCCCCCTAAAGCTGCGGGAGAAGGCCCAGAGTCCACCTCCCCCCCCTCGCCTCTCAAAGGCAGGGAGCTCAGAGGGGTTGGAGACGCCCACCCCCCCACAGACCGCCCCCGGGCTTCCACAGCCCAGAGGAGCCAGAGCAAGTCGACCCCGAAGAGCAGGGCACACGCCAATAGAGCCTGCACAAAACGCTCAAAAGAAAAAAAAGGGCACAAGCTAGCGATCATAAACCTCAATCGGTCCAAACATGCACAGTGGAACTTTCATGCATTCATTTATGCGGAGAGGGATCCGGGCGTGCAGACGAAGATGGGATTCTGGAGACGATTGATTCACTGTCGAGTCACGCACGCCCAGTCTCAAGTCTTTGCTGAATTCCATCTCCTATCAAATTCTGACTCCTCATGCAATCCTTCTCCGACTTTCCTGCAGGCGCGCACTAAGTTACGCCTTTCTTTGACCGGTTCACGCAAACGTGTGGGAGCCTGCCTGCCGGTCAGCTATCCTGCTGCCTGACCTTTGTATGGACACTGCAAATCTCTCCGAAACGTTCCCGCCTCTCTGCCCAAGCAGCAGCAGCCGCAGCTCTGCCCCGAGACTCTGCCCCTCCCCTCCCTCCAGTCACGTCGCCTCCTCCCTCTCTGCCCCCAGAAGTCGACGGAGTTGGGGGAGAGGGAGAAAGCGCAGGCGAGGGCGACGAGGAAGAGGGTGTGGAGGAAGCAAAGCAAAGAGAGACCAGAGAGTCCAGCAGACTTCGTGACACCAGCGGTCGGAGTGTTCCGGAATCCCTGCACACAACACAACACAACACCGCACACACACACACACACACACACTCACTCACTCACTCACTGACTCGCTCCCTCACTCGCCCATTTAAACATAATCTGCCGAGAAAAGGGCAAGAATGAGCAGAGTGTCTGGATGCAGGATCATCCCTACCGGTAGAAAACGGATATAGTCCACCAAAAATCACTTTGGACACCGCTGCAGACTAAAGAAACACCGCTTTTTCAGTTCTCAAAAGACATTCAGTTGTCCACCCCACACCCCCACAAGGTGTAGTGTATGCCTCACTGACTGACTGACGGATAGGACGCAATCAGGGCGAGGAGGATGGAGAGCGCAGAGTCCGCCGCTTCAACTTGGGCGTGGCTGAGGGACATTCGACCTCTGATGGCCGTGCTGCAACGAGGAGACGGTATGCGTGCTGCACCCCCTGCCATCCCCAAAAAGTCCCCTCCGAAAGCGCACACCAAAAGCGATATGGGATTACCCAAAGCGACCTGGGATAGGTCCGCCTCCCCAACTGCCGTTTCTTTTGCGTCGGATCCGTGTGCGCCCTTGTTCTGCTCCCTCTCCACCATCTGTCGGAACACAAGACGACAGGCAGATGTCACCCCCTTTCCCCCCATTCCATGACCCCTCCCGGAGCTGTCGTCAGAGTCGAGAGGGAGGGGGAGACAGGCTGAAAGGGAGGACACCACAGCCCAGACTGTACTCGGATCCCTGCAGACCAGACGCTTGGCAATGGAAAGACAGAGCCCCCCGACTGCGCTGCCCGAGTTTCCCCGCTCCCCTTCTCCTGAGAATCCCTCTTCCCGATCTCTCCTGAGTGATTCCTCGGAGCACGCAAACGAATGTTGGAGAAGCACGCCGGCAGTGACTGTCAGAGACCGAATGTCCACCCACCCGCACCCGATGGCTGCATGTCAGGCAAGCAACAGACAAATTGACTGGGGCAGACTAGTTCAGACTTGAACTCACAGCACATGGTCATTTGTGCATGGCCACTTACAAGCAAGGATCAAGAGCAGAACGATCTCCAGAACGGGAACACAGCAGATTTTCATCCCACACCCACCCCTCCTCTTCAAAAGCACGTCAAAGCACGAAAGAGAACGACACGCCAAAAGAGGAACAAGAACGAGAAAACAACAAATACTGAACCTGAAGTTCTTAGACAACCCCTTTGATTTGGGCCTGCTCAGAACACCCTCAACAGGGACAAAACAATAGGAGAATAAAGGGCAGACGGAGAGAGCAGGGAATTAAAAAATGCTGGGCGCAATCGTCCAGCACTAAGACGCAAAAGGCTGGGTGAGGTGGGTGGAGGGATTGCCAGAGGATTGTCAAAAAGAAAAATCCCAACAACAAAGATCTCCCTACCATGCCTGCCTGCCGACCTCTATCTGCGCCTCTGCGCAAAAGAATCTCCAAACCCTCAAGGGCCCGCCTTCCAAGCTCCTGAAGGAAAAAGAGGGAAAGAAAGAAAGAAAGAAAGAAAGAAAGAAAGAATGAACGAAAGAAAGAAAGAAAGAAAGAAAGAAGGAAAGAAGGAAAGAACGAACGAACGAAAGCACGAACGAACGAAAGAAAGAAAGACAGAAAGAAAGAAAGCAAGAAAGACAGAAAGAAAGAAAGCAAGAAAGAACGAACGAACGAACAAAAGCAAGAAAGAAAGAACAAAAGGAGGGAATATGGGAAAATCGCTAAAAGAAACGGGCCTCCAAATCTTTGCATGTCGCTCCATTCATGGCATACCCTTTCACCACACGGAGAGCACAGAAGAACAGAGAGCGTACGAGAGGGTCAGAAATAGGGCCCCACACAAACACACACACACACACACACACACAAACACACAGACAGAGAGAGAGAAAAAAAAAAAAAAAACAAAGAAAGGAAGAAAGAAAGAAAGAAAGAAAGGAAGAAAGAAAGAAAGAAAGGAAGGAAGGAAGGAAGGAAGGAAGAAAGAAAGAAAGGAAGAAAGAAAGAGAGAGAGAGAGAAAGAAAGAAAGAAAGAAAGAAAGAAAGAAGGAAAGAAAGGGAGGAAGAAAGAGAGAAAGAAAGAAAGAAAGAAAGAAAGAAAGAAAGAGCGAGAGAGAGAGAGAGAGAGAGAGAGAGAGAGCAAGGAGAGACACAAACAAACAACCGACCGAATGGAGCCCATCCCTCTGCGCCAAGGAGACCAAAGCACGCACGCCCCTCTGTGCGACTTCTCGAATTCCCTCCGCGTCCCTCCCGCATCCTCCCGCCCCCTCACCGCTTCCCTCGTCTTCTCCACAGGAACCTCCCAGCCGAACAAGAAGAAATCCGAGGACCGACACTTCTGCCTGGCTGAGGGATGAAGCAACTCTGCGAGCTTGGACACACACGCAGGAAAGAAAGAAGAGAAATGTAAGTCTGTCTGCACAGGTGTTCCAGAGCCAGAGTCTACGTACAAGCAGCATTGAGAGAAAGACAGAGTCGCAAAGTGGAACAATGACAAGGCGACTGTGAAATGGACTCTTTCCTCTTTCCCCCTTTCTCACACTCACCCCTCGCTTTTTCTGGCCCACTCTTCCATCCTCTCGCAAGTGTGTCGAACCAGACACAAGAGGGCCCTCCACTCCCGACCCGACAGAACGCCCTGAGAACCCGAACCACCACCCTTCACCTCCTCCACCCTCCCACTCGCCGCTCCGTTCCCCTCATTCCTCTCCTCCCGGCGATGCCGACAGGCCGCCCTGCTCGCTGTCAGCAACAGCGTCCTCTCGATTGCGTCCACGACCTGCGAGTGGCCACGGCTCTTGGAGAGAACGCGCACGGCCGCGGAAAGCTGTTGGAATCCTGGAGAGAACAACGCGAGGTCCGCCAAGTCACCCGACTGCCACTGCGACGTTCCCTCCATTTGCCCCTTTCCATCCCCCACCCTTCGCTTCCCCCTTTTGATCCCCCTGAGAGCCAAAGGAGAGGCACGGTCCAACGACAGCAGATGCCGAAGATACCCACAAAGGTCGACGGCAAACTGGGCACTATCGTGCGATCTGACGGGATCGCTCCCTCCCGCAGCCTCCGAACAGAAGGCAGCGAGCCCCCTCAGAGCGCGATGCATCAAATTTTCCTTTTCCCTCCGCCCCTCTTCGATCAGAGCTCTCGAGGCAGAGCCCCCCGCCCCCTCCGGTGGCGCCAGAGGGACCAAGCGGACCCCGATCCTCTCGGAGAGTTCTGCTATCCGGGCACTCGATGGCGGGGAAGGAAGGCGTTCCTGCATGCATGCAGCTCGGAGAATAGAATCAAAAAAGAAGAAAAAGAAAAGAACGACAGAGAACAATCGTTTCGTTGATGACTCAACAAGAATCAACAAGCATGTGATCATGAGGTCAGTTTCTCAATGCCGCGATGGGTAGGTTAATTTCATTCATTCTCTTCCAACGCCTCCCCTCTCTCTCCTTTCTGACCGACCGTCTGCGAGATTGCCCACTGTTCTGCCGACGCCAGAGCGGACGGCGCGTTCCCATCACTGCTCAGGGCTTCCTGCATGCAAGCGCTCTCTCAAGAAATTGCAAACAAAGAAGTAGCGCAAAAAAGCGATCGAAGTGGTCGAATACTTCTTCCCCACACGTACAGAGACAGAGCTGTGCACGTATCGAAGGGAGCCCTGTGAATTCTGACACAAATTTACGGAAGAGTGACGTCAATCGACAATGAGCAACAACATGGGCGGGCACTTCAATCTCCTCCCTTAAGATTCTAGCGAGGCGCACACGCAAATTGGCACTTTGCTTGCTGTCTGTCTAACACAGCTCGAATGGGAAAAACAAGAATATGTTGCCTTCTTGACCCACCGTCACCAGTTCTTCGAGTATGCGTCCAAAGTCGCCGACCAAATTCGGAAACTTTTGAGGCTCCAGGTAGAGGGAAAGGGACTCACGAACGGCACCCCTCCTCTTCGTCGTTCGTGCCCCGTCTGATTGTTTCCCGTTCCCTTTCAGAGACGAAGGAGACGGGGAGGTAGAAGGGGAAGGGGGGAAACACCTACCCTCATTTTCCCCCCCCACACCAGCCCTTCCCGACTCCCCCCTGACTACGAATTGAACATTCTGGTGATACAACTGACCCGCCGGCCCTCTTTCCCTTGCAGCCCCTCCCTCTCCCCTCCCCCCCTCCCCAAATCCCCTCAAGGCCCTCTCTCGCAGTCTACCCGTCCTCACTCCCTGAAGACCTCCTCCTCGCGCTTCCAACTGGAAGGAGTGACGCTGGGACCCCGCACCCCCCCGCGTCTCCCCCCCCGAGACGGTCCGGCTCTGCTGGTGCTGATGCCGATGCATGCGGGGGGCCTCATTTTCCTGAAGAGCGTCACGTTGTGCAGCTCTTTCGTTTGCTTCCCCTTTGTCTGCTTTGTCCCTTGGAACAAATGAGTTTGTACCTGAAGGGCGGCCTGAGGAGGGAAGGGCAATAAATTGGGGGGATGGGACGACTGCGGTCTGTGTCCGAGACTGGGCACGGGAGTTTAGAGCAAGAGTCGCGTCTGGCGTTGGCAGCTCTTGTCGGATCTGGTGCAGTTCAGTCTTCTGTGAGACTGCCGGTGGTGTGTTCTCGTCACAGTCCCCCTCGAGGTTTCGAAGGTTGTCGTCCCTCTTTCCATGTGGACACACCGCTGCTTCATCGCCGAGTGCCTGCAGGATGCATATTGACAGGCAAAGGAATAGGAACATGCAAAGGGAAAAGAATCGAGATACAGGATACAGGGGCGGAGCAGAAAACGAGTGGGGTCCTTTTTACTGGCAAAAGCACGCAGACCAAAATGAGAGGACAGAAAGGGCCCAGGAAGGACTCATGAACGCAGAAAAAGACAACCAATGGAATGCGGAAATCAAAACAGGGCCATCAAGAAAGCGAGGCCATAGATGCCGGCACACGCTTTCTTTCTTTCTTTCTTTCTCTCTCCTTCTCACTCACATCCACAAGATCACAGGCACGCTGACAAACCGGGTCGAACCGAGACAGAGAGAGAAAGAAAAGACGGACTGAGGACTGACCATTTTCCCCTTCCTGGTTCTTGACATGAACAGAAGCAGCGGCGTCTGTTGAGGAATTTGAAGACGTGGAAGGGTGTACTGCAGCTCAGACTTCGCATGTACACCTTGCTGCTGTTGCTGCTGCTGCCGGTTGTGACTCAGTGTCCCCCCCTCTGTGCCCCCGCCCCCCAACCAAAACGGGTGGGAAGCGAGGCCCTCCCAGTCAAGCCGCTTGAGCGGGTCTACCTGGAGGAGCCCCTTCAGAAGAGAGACGAAGTCAAGGCACTCACCTAGTACCGGACTCAGGTCAGGCCGGTCAACAGCACTGCACAAAAACAGAAACAAAGAAATGGACAATTAGGCCGAAAATGCACTAACACTCAGGGCGACAAACAAAGACCGAATGCCAAAACAATACAGAAAGAAGACGAAAACGAAAAGACGCCTTATAGCTTCACTAAAAAACTTCAAGGCAGTCAAAAAAAGGAGATCCCGTTTGCTTGTCTAGTCGCAAAAAATTGACTTTCCAGTTTCTTTTCTTCATGCGAGAGGCTATGGCTGTAATGCAGACTCTCTCTCTCTTTTTCTCTCACGCGTGTGTGTCCATCTCTATCCATCGATCCATCCCATATGTTTGCGGAGGCAAACATTCGACCTGGGACTATGCTGCGATCTGCGTGAATCGATCAGGCGCAGTCAGATTACACACGCACGGACCATCAATCCCGCAACCTGCCCTGCTCCTGCGTCCACACGCTCTGTCTGTCTGTCTCTCTCTCTCTCTCCCTCTGAAGGAAAAAAGCCTCCCCCTGTTCTCAACGAAATGGTCAAAAAAATTTCCCTATAACTTGTTCCCTGCCCACCTCTTCATGGCCTCAACAGAGTTGCCCTCCAAAGCGAAAAGACGTCTCCCCGCCCGGAGTTCGTACAAGAGGCAGCCGAAGGACCACAAGTCCCCTGGAACAGAAAGCGGTGCGCCTGAACGAATAGGAAGGAGGACACAGAGGAGACACGCAAGAACAAACAAC
Source organism: Chromera velia (assembly GCA_018398765.1). Lineage (NCBI taxonomy): Eukaryota > Chromeraceae > Chromera > Chromera velia. The sequence goes on along the minus strand of JAHBMJ010003283.1, from coordinate 41,445 downwards.
AATGATGCGAGTGAAGTCTTCCTGAGAGACACAAAGTGCGAAGAGCACCCACTGCACACCTGTCAAGAGGACAACTCGAGGGAGCACTGGCGATTTTCTTTCAAATGCATCGGCCTTCCTTCCTTCCTTACTTCATGGTCTGTGCACCATTCCAATCACGCACGCAGGCAGGCAGGCTACGGGGCTTCACCCTGAATTCGGCCCCTCGCCACTGTGAAGGATCACTCCTATGTCTAGTCTGCCTCCCTACCTGCCTGTCTGCCTATTTGACAACTTGTCGGAAAGAACTGTTTCAAAAGATATGGTCTTGTTGGTCGTCAGCCCGTTCCACCCGGCCTCTCTCCCCCGATTCCTCTCTATACCTACCGTCAAGGAGAACCTCCGGGGGCAAATAGGCAGGCGACGCTGCTGAGGAAATCTGCAAACAGAAAGAGCAAACAGACAAAAAAAAATAGGCTGGCGACGCTGCTGAGGAAATCTGCAAACAGACAAAGCAAATAGACAAAAAAAAAAAAGGCAGGCGACGCTGCTGAGGATATCTGCAAACAGACAGACAGAGAAACACACCCACAGACATCGAGGAAAGTGGACTTTTCTTTTCTTCCTTCCTCTCTCTCAATTCCTTATTTTCGCACATCAGCTCCAGGAAACAAAGAGACCACAGCAGAAAGACAGAACGACTGCTCTGACAGAAACAAACAAGCAGAGAGACGGTCAGACAGACTTAGCCAAGTTTGCACAGCCCGTCCAACCTCCCTACTGCTCGTTCTCACTCAATCACTACACAACCCACTTACAGATGGGCCGTTGCCCGTTTGCGTTCTGACTGGCCATATTCCGATTCATTTGTTATTTTTGGTTCTGTCACAAGATCTTCACCCAGCCACGCACCTGCTCGCTTCTTTGTCCCCCCCCCCCCTTGTTCCCCCAGGACACACACTCCAACTGCCTGCCTGCCTGACGACACACCGTTGGGGGTCTGAACTTCTCCACTTGCGCGTGCACATCTCTGAGGAATCGTGAGCTTCCTGCATGGGACCACTCAGATAAACAACCAGACAGGCAAGAGTGAAAACGCCCACAATGAAATACAGACACACACTGATGGCCCTGTACTCCATGGAAGCAGGGAAGAAGAGGCAGGCGCCTTGCAAGGAAAACCGAAAGAAAGCGAGCGAGGTGGGGGTCTGTTTCTCAACTCAGCTCTTCCTTTCTCTCCTCCATTCCATTGCATTGTATTCTGTTCCCTTTTCTGACTGCAGAGTCTTCGAGGTGAAGCGTTCAGCACTCCTCAACATTTTGTAAGTGGCAAATTGATTTCTGGAATGGAAAAGGCCGAAAGAAAGAAATTTTGCGCATGAAAAAGATCACTGTCAGGAAGACGCACATCACGACCCAGATAGAAGTCAGACGGTCACTCACTCTTCTTTCGTGCGCACAAACGACCAACGAGCAGGCCTCACAGGGGCGAAGTCAAATCAAGTGCGGCTCGACTGATCAGTCCCCTGTTCCAAAGGGACGTTTACACAAAGAAATGAGATCGGCTGACTGACTGATCCAAGTGTCGACCGATCCCCCCCCAACTGACCAAAATCAAAAATCTTGATCACACCGGCATCGTCAAAACATAAATTTTTGGGCCTGCAGGAAGAGACGACTCAACCAGGCAGGAACCAAACGAAAAGAGGAGGGCCAGGAAACCCGTCATGCATGCGGAAGTTGATGCTCCGGGGCCTCAAATTATGCGGGCTCATGAACACAAGTGAGTGAGGAGGGAAGCAAAGTAAGTGCCCACACGGTGGCCCTATGCGGGACAGCGAACGACTGTGAGCAGAGAGACAGAGGAAGGGAGAGACTGGGTGAGGCAATGGAGGGGGAAACGGGCGGAAAAAGAAATACGACATTCAAAGAAAGGAAAAAAAAAAAGTGGAAGACGCATGGCGCACTTCTTCTCACGGGAGGCAGAAGACACACACAAGCGCCCAAAAAGAGTTGTCGCGCAGTTCGAATTCAATGCAAACAACAACGAAAGCCAGAGAAACAGAAAGAGAAAGACATAAGCACATAGATAGATAGATAGATAGATAGAGAGGAGAAAGAGAGAAAGATAAAGGAGGATACACAAGGGAAAAAACGGCAAAGAGAGCCGGCCATCCATCCAACCAACCAAGAAAAAACGAACGAACGAACCAACCGGAGATCTCCATGGATCACCCCCATGGAATGGATGTGTTGGAGTCCGCTTGCGATCTCGAAAGCGAACCTTCGAATGCTGTCCATGGGGAGCTGCAGGAGAGAGGACAAATTTAAAGCCAAACAACGCACATTCGTGCATAAGTTTCTTGCATTGAGAGAGTGTGAAGCGAGCCGCCGAATGCGCCATGGACGCATGGGCAGGCGCACGGGAGGAAGGCAGAAATGGGCGCAGGCGGGACTCAATAAGGCAGTGCGTGTGCTTGTTTAATTGTGTGTGTGCCTGTATGCTTACTCGCTTGAACAGGAACGGGAGACCGTTGAAGAGGTGGGAAAGAAAAGCAGAGCAGAGTAGAGCGGAGCAACAGGAGGCGAAGACTTCTCAGTGAAAGTATCCGAAGCCCTTCTTTTTGACAAGATGCTGCGTCTTTGCCCCTATCACCATTGTGCAAACTCAAAAAAACACAGAATCCTGAGAGAAAAATACAGGGCCCCAATCACACGCACAGCCACCCAGTTGTTAACCAACCAACCGACCTTCCCATCCTCCTGAAGAAGTCCCTGCATATCTCCTCCTGTGGAGGGGGGGAGGGAGGAAGCGCAAGCACAAGACGAATCAGTGAGTCCATGATGAAATCGAACTTTTCAAACTGGAGCAGCGTGTACACAATCCGCGGAAGGAGGGCAGCAAGAAAGACAAGATACACAGTGAGGGCACTGGCAAAGACAGGGCGGGAAAGAAGCCAGACATCAGACGGTCGCACAAGAAGAACACTTGCATGTCAACAGACCCACCCGCATGCGAGCAGACAGGCAGAAGGAGGCAAGCAGAGACGAGGAGAGGCAAGCCCAAGACAGGCACAGAAAGGAACCGCAACAGGAAGACACACTGAGAAATATATAGAGAGCGAGGGAAACAGGGAGGGAGTCGAAGAAAGAGACCAAGAGAGAGACGGCCTGACCCGAACAATATTCCAGAACCATCCAGATGTGATTTGCTGATTCATGATATTCATGGAATTTGAGAACGTTCGGGTGAGACGACAGGTGCTTCAGGATGGCCACCTGCACTCATTTCATTCATGTCACACAACACACTGTAACTTACCTCCTGTGTTCGCGTTCCGATCTGCTTTCCTCCTCCGATCATTGCTCTGAATACGAATGTTACCCAATGACGCCTGTCTGTTTCCCCCGACCGGCCTTTTGCATTTCTTCTGGTGATCTATGGTCGCTTTTCACTCCCTCAGCTACTGACCTCGTTGAGGACTTGCCGTCTCCTCCCGATGGAGATGGACTTCAACGCTACGTACTCGATAGTCCTTCGCCTTCTCCCCTGCAGACGAACACATTCAGATGAACAGACGGGAAAGTACAAAGAGGGAAATTTAGACACAATGCGCATATTCGCAAACAGAACCGCAGACCAAAAACCTGTAGGAGTCCGTCCAGCCTGGAGGTACAAGGATCAGAGGATACTCAGATGACCTCTGAAGAAAAGAAAAAGAACAAGGGGGCGAGGCAAGAAGAAACATTGGGCCACGCCTCCCTCGCTGTGAGAGAAGGGGCAGGTGGAGAATAGAAGACGTGATGAAGGAAGGAAGCAGGGACCGTACCATCCAATCTCCAAGACTCAACTGACGCCGTTGCAACACGTCCGATCAGAAAATCCAGGGAAGAGGAAGACTCACACCCTCCCAGACGAACAAGTACACAAGTGCACTGACTTTTGAAACTGTTGAGTAAGTACCATACCCAATATCTTCGTATCGTGTGTACGCGTCCATTTTGAGTTCTCGTCGCTGTGAGCCCCCTCTGTTTGTGGTTTTCCTGAGAGACGGAAATCACGACAAAGAACCTCCTTCTTCGATAATCGTCTTGAGCCTTCACTCCCCTCTATTGGGCGGTCGCCGTGGATTGTCCGACATAATGCACAGGCAAATGAGAGAGAGGGAGTCCTCTCCAAAAAGAGTGCTCAACATGGATCAGAAGCAGAATTTCATGACCTTCGAGAAGAACATCTGCAGACGGCCTGGCAATTTGCAGTCTCAGCTGCCTCCTCAAATGCCGCATGCCTCATCCTCTTGCTTTGGTCCTCGGTCATATGGAGGCCAGCGGCGATCGACATTGATTTTTGCTTTGGACATTTAATATTGGCAAGAGGACTTGGAGGACGAAGATAGGTCGAAGATGGTCGAAGAGGAAATCGACGGAAGTCATTAATTGGCAAAGTTAATTTGAGAACAAACATATATTAATAAGATCGCGAGGATTCGCGAGGAGATCGAGGTAGCGGCCGCGGGCCCGGCCCATGCACGGCAGATCCCATGCAGCTGGCGCGCGCGCGGCCTTGTCCGGCCAGTCATATTCGCGGCCGAGGCGAATTTGAAAATTTTGCATGCCGCGTCGGCCCGCCCCGCCAGCAGTTGTCGGCAGAGCAGATCGAACTCCCATCGCCCCTCTGAGTCTCCAGACAGCAAAATATGAGACACCTCTCTTCTTACACCACAAAGGCGGCGCTGCTCACACCTTGAGCTGCATGTGATGCTTCTTCAAGGCTCAAGTATCTGAGACATCACAGTTAATTATCATCAGCCTAGGTCCAAACTTACTGCACCTAAGGATAAAAAGTTTGAAAACGCACATCTTGACTCTTGAGTTAGATCCTGAGGTATACTAAATCACATACTACATTAAATAATTTAATAAATATAGAATATTATTATAAAAATTAAACTGTTTCGTTTGCTGTCATATACTAAACTAAGTATTAGGTAATAAAACAACTAGCCAAATGTTAGTCTCGTCGCCAGACGACGTAATTGACCCTTAAAAATAGGTGAAGGACAATAGCATATGATGATGATGATGATATATTGTTCCGTTGTTCCAAATTTAGAAATTGAAAGTGAAAATATTGCACAGGGAAAACTTTAAGCCAAGCCTTTTGGTTGCAAAGTACATTCAGGTGTTACAGTGCATTCAACTTGGTTGCTCACAGGGTCTTCACATTGGCTTCATGTGTGAACTGAAAGTCGTGGGCGTGTCGCACGGAGGCTCTCAAAACCGCCTTCATGACGTCGTTTTCGGCTCTTCTCTCCTCGAGCTTCTTTGTATAGTCGGCCTGATGCGCAGAAGATAAAAACGACAGGAAAGATGAATGAACAAGTTTGCTTTACCATGACTCGGAATACTTCGATGGATTCAGCCAACTAAAACAAGGGACCAGCAGATTTAATTCAAGTATATGAAACGAGTGCCAACTTCCTCAAGCGGCTTCTCGGCACTGTCGGGAAAGAAGAGCAGAACGACTCGAGTCCTCCCTTGAAGTTGATAAGGTGGAAACATTGCAAAAGAAGGGAAGTGCCGAGAGGCAAATTGTCGCACTCTGAATCAGAAAGGATCAAAGGAATGGACGAACAGCGTCCCTGGTCAATTCATTCGACTTTCTGTGGATGAGGATGCATCGCTCAAGGCAGGTAATGGACTGATTCAAATGGAAAATGCAATAGATGGGCCCCGGGGTTCACTTCGAAGGGAGGTCATAGAATGGGTTTGAAAGAAAAAGTTCCGCCATGAAAGCTTCATAGAAAAGGGAAAAAGACATTGAAGGACCAAAAGGCAATGAAAAGGGTGTCGCACTCAACGAATGACATGCTGACAGCACCGGGAGAAAGAAAGACGCACACATCAAAGCGACGGCGTACAAAAACGAACCTGAGTGTTCCGTGCCTCCCCTATTCGCCTGGCCATCTCCTTCTCCCTGATAGCCTTCTCCTTCTTCTTGATGGCCATCGCCTTCGCAGCCGCAATTTTGGCACTGGTCTGTCTGGCCTCGTCCTCCCTTTCGAGTCCCTTCAGCTGGTCCGTCTGAACTGCACACACACACACACACACACACACACGTCTGTTTGTCTGTCTGTCTCTGTGGGTGAGGGTGGGTGGGTGTGATTGTGCATGGGTGTCCGCGCAGCATGGAATGGGGAAAAACCTGGGAACAGACGTTCAAAGCGGAATAGCCAAGAACGATCAGCAGGGGGGAGGGGAGAGAGACAGAAAGAGAGAAAAAAGAAAGAAAGAGAAAGAGAGAAAGAGAGAGAGCGAGAGAGAGAGCTAGAGAAGGAAGGAAGGAAGGAAGGAAGGAGGGAAGGAAGGAAGGAGGGAAGGAAGGAAGGAAGGGAGGGAAGGAAGGAAGGAAGGAAGGAAGGAGGGAGGGAGAGAGAGAAAGAGAGAGAGGAGGGAAAGGGAAAGGCAAAGAGAGAAATGGAAAGACAAAGTGCAAGGAAAGGAAAGGAAAGGAAAGAAAGAGCCAGATAATACAATCATCGAGTCAGACAGGAAAGGAAGAGGCATGAGGAAAATGCACAAGTACTCCTCTTATATTAACACGTGTTTTCACAAATGTCAATACATGTATATGTGTATTCATGTCTGGAGAGAAAAGTAAGGCAAGAACAAGAGCTCACGTCTTGCTTCCACGGCCGCCCTGTCTGCAGCCAGGAACTGTCTGTGTAGTGCAATTTCCTTGCGTTCCTGCAGGCAAAAATCCAACGCATGGAGCCAAAACACCCACGGACTCATACAGCTTGAAGAAGAGGAAGAAAAAAAAAACATCACTCGGGCAAAAGAAGACTGATTTGAGAAGAGAGAAAAGGCCAACAGATTAAAATACGGCGAGAGGTGAGGAGAGAAAAGAGGGAGTAGGCATGCACGTTCACATAGAAGACTCTCCTGCATTTTTCCAGAATGCCTGCCGATGTCGGGTGTGTGTACTCTGAGAGTGATCGCATGCGAGAGCCAGGGCAAACAAAAAAAAAAGGCGGGAGAGGACACCCCTGGTTCTTTTATTCGTTTATTCATCTGCTCGTTCATAATTGCACACATGTCCTCCATCCACCCGTCCGTCCATATATGCAGCCATCGACCCGCCCACTCACCAACCCACTCCGCCACTTTCCATGTATCCATCCATTCATCCATCCATCCATCTATCCATCCATCCATCCATCCATCCATTCTTGTAACCAATCGAACATCCCCTCATGAATGGATTCATCCTGTCGATTGGACCTTCGCGAGTCGGAGCTGTTCCTCCCACTGTTTCTGCTTTTTCTCTTTGATCTGCAAACCGAGAGAGGAAGAGAGTTGGAGAGAGAGAAAATGAGAGAATGAGCAGGGGGCAGAGGAAGAGGAGACGGCGCAAGAAATCCGGAGACAAAATCGGTGCTGCACTTTCTTTTGCACACACACACACACACACACATTTGCACACTCAGACACAAACGAGTAAACCCACTCACAGGTGGAGGAGAGGTTACAGAATAGAGAAAAAGAGATGAGAGAAAAGCCTCGGCAAGAGAATCCTTCTGTCTCTGTCTCTCTGTTTCCCTCTTGCTGCCACTCTACTTTTCAGCATATTCGAGCTCACTTTTTCTGAGCATTCGAGGACTAGCTTTTGCCCATGCGTTCTCTTCGCCTGGAGTTCGTCGAAGATCTTCTCGAGTTCTTGTTCCCGGGACTCTGTTGCTTCCTGTCCGGCTGCATTGACAAGGGATCAGATGGGATGGGAGCGAGTTGACAACTTCTGTTCTTTTCGTTCAGTGAGGAGAGATGTGCAGTGGCAGCAGCGAGTGATCGGGGCAAAGCAACAAGCAAGGTTACGGAAGAATCAAAACAGACGGGGTTTCGTAAAAACAGTGTCAGCAGTATTCCCCATTTCCTCGGTGTCCTTTCTCCCTTTCTAGCTGCCGTCTCCCCCTCGTTTCTCACTGTCTCAACCCTTTCTCCATTCTGTGTAAGTTGGTTTCTCACTGTGCACCCTCCTGATGGCTTCGGGGTTGATTCAGGGACACCAGACCCAAAACTTCCAACCAAGAAAATATCTCATTGAGGTGAGGGCACACCCCAAGTCCATTGGCTTCGATCCACTCCTGTGGCTCTGGTCCTCGTTAACCAACTCACCAGCATGTCGTAGTCTGGCAATGCGACGCGCCTTCTCCATCAGCGCGTCCGCCCTCTCTGCCTTCTTTCTGCAGACGGAGAAGTAGATAGGGGGGCAGATATGCATACAGAGAAGCAGGGAGGCAGGAAGGCAGACCGGCAGAAAATGTTGCTTCCTTTCGGTTTTTTTCCTTTTTTTTGTTTGTGGTTGGGTGGGGTGGTGGTCAGCCTGTGATGGGTTGGATGTTGATTTCGTCATTCTTTGTATGCTTCTTCAATTCGTTCTTCATTCATCCCCTTTTCTTCTGTGTTGTATGTCTCACAGTTGCAATACAACATGTGTCCGGTGAGCAGCTGACCTGAATATGTCGACTCTCTTTGCCTCTTCTTCTTCAAGGAACAGTTCCTGCAGGAACACAGTTGAACGAGAGTGAACAACAAATAGCTTGTGCTTTTTCTTGCAGGTCGTGTCTTGTTTCTGCTCCTCTTGCTTGGAAGCGCATTACTCAGAGAGCAATGGACGCGTTTCCTTTCCTCCTCTCGTTTGCGTCTTGCCCATTTTCCCTTGCTTTAACGAAACCTCATTGTGACAAGGTGAGACAAAACAGCAAACGCGAAACTAATGAATCAGAATCACAAAGGAAACATATATCAGGAAAAAGTCTGGAATGCCCCCCAGCCAAAACAAGCCCTTCCTCTCCTAGTCTGCATGAATGCTTCCTGAGAGGTATTCAAGTCCTGCGCTTTGCAAGCCTTTCTCTTGAAGTGCGTCTACCCTTTCATTAGGGCTGGCTGAATGAAAGGGTGGAATCTTTAGATGAATAGATAGATGCATGAGTGGATGTCTTTATAAATCCAAAATGCATATGCAGATTCGAAGCTCTCCTCCGTACCATTTTGTCCAAAGCATTCAATCCCCCCCACCTCCACATCAACCCATGCAGCGACCCAAAAACCTACCCACTTACCCTCTGGAGTCCCTTCATCGCCCGGAGCTCCACCAAGGAGACCTGATTCATCACAGTGGGTGCTGCACTCATTCAGAACAGGCAGGGGGGTTAGCATCAGAGGGATCGATGAGAAGCCGGCTAGAAGCACCTGCTGCGCTAACTTTTGGAGAGTCCCAAAGCGGCAGGCAAGACTGAACTGATACAGCACGGCCAGAAGCTAAAAAACGGAATACGGAAGGTAAGAGCTTTATTCAAAAACTCCCATGCTTGCTTTCTTCTCTCTCTCTGACTTGTGTCCCAAAGTTTGCACGAATGTGTCCCCATACACAGGGACGAACGAGCATGACCTGACTGGACTGTTTGCGGCTGACAGGACTCAAAAAGAAAATGGTAATAAGCAAAGCAAGAAGACCCGGAAAAAACACAAAGGTGGCTACCCAAACAAGTGGACACACATACCCTCGTAAGAAGGTTGCGAAGGGTCGAAGGGTGGTGGTCTGTTCACCGCCGCTGATTCCTTGTCGAGGGCTTTCTGCTGTCTGATGCGCTCTTTCAGCTCCAGCAGCTCCACGTCATCGAGTCTGCAGCAGGTGAAAAACGGAAGAATGAAAGGAGGGGAGGAAAGAAAAAGTGAAAAAAGGAAGGAAAAAATAGGGGCACACAAAAGGCTTTCACCGCTGCAATAATAAGAAGTTTAATTATGAACATGTATTCAAAGACAACAAATTGAATGAAATGCAAGTGAGAAGGGGGCGAAAACAATTCGTTGGAGAGCAGCTTAGGATACATTCTTTGCACAATGCACTGATGAACCTCAGAACAAGAATTCAAGCAAAGAGCAAATCGCGGTCACCGTCCCTGTTTTTTCTTTGCGTCGGTTTGGGTGGACTTCCACCAGCAAAGAAACAAACAGCCTTCTCGAAGACAGAAAGGAGCCAGTGTTGTTGTGCATCCAATGTCGAATCACTCAATTGCCCTATAAAGGCACAGGGACTGACTTCATCGTTCGTTTTTTCACATGTTTTCTCTTCCTGTTTCTGTTGCTCACTTCCACATACACAAAATAGACGGGAAAAAGAAAAAACAAATGACATACTCACTTTGCCTTCCACTCGAGATTATGGTGTCTTTCCCTCAGGTCTCTGAGAACTTTTCTTCGTTTCTTCGAGACAATCTGCACAAAAGTGAAGGCAACATTACAGAGAGCGATGCCTTTCAGTGAGCGGAGACATGCATGTTTTTCTTCTCCTCAGCCTCCTTGGGAAATCGATGGTAGGAGAGGAGACCCGAGAGGCAAACAACACAGCCAGTCTTTTGGGGGTACCGTTTGTTCTCTCACACGTGATAATCTGCTTGCTCTTCGAATTCCATGAATGCACCTCTTGAGGATTGAAGCCCGCGAAACAGTGCTATATTTTCGGGCAGTAATGGAAGAGAAATCGCCGTCACGGAGAGTGTAAGCAGAGCAAGAAACTCCAGCGCGACTCTACACCATCTGTTAATAATTCCGGGCCAGAAAGTCTTCTCCCTTTGCTTACTCTGTCTAAATCCAAAGCTCTTGTACTCAGGCAGCCCCAAAAGAAACCAATAGAATAAAACAAACACAGACAGCGTCGTCCCCCCGACCTTTGCGGCAATGCCGGGGTACTTTCCTCTTTTGGCCTTCGCATCCGCAGCATTGTACCTCAACCTTTCGTCCTCTTCCTCCAGCTTTCTCTCCCTCTCCTTCAAATCTCTTTCACGGACCAAACGGAAATTCTCTGCAGCCACGCCCTTTGCCTCGACTGCATCGATCTGGGCCTGGATTGCGGCCTCCCTGCAGAGCTCCATCTCTGCCTTTCTCATCTGCACCGCCTTCTTCCGTTTGTCCTCGTCTTCCTGAAGCTTCTTCGACTTCCACTCGTAGAACTCGGCCGCATCCCTTAGCTCGGACTCAAATTGGTGCAGCACCGCCGCCTCTTTCTTGAGGGTCTCCTGAAGGACCGCGTCGGCACGGAGGACCGCAGAGGCGTTCCACCGGACCTCGCTGAGGCGACCGCAGGGGGGCTCCGGCATTGGGAGAGGTTTGGTTGCTGAATGAATGAGGGCAGCGGGAACAAGGAAAGGGGGGATGGGAGGCAGCGGCAACAGGAAGAAAGAAATTATGAGGTATTTGAGCGGTGTTCGAAGCGCAGTGGAGTTTGTCAGAGAAACATGAAAGGTAAGACACGGGCAGTTTTGTTCAGAGAGAGAACAGATGAGCAAAATCAGCCGATTTTCAAACGAGTGAACCAAGTTTTCAGCTGAGGAAGTCGACAGAAAAGAGAATGAGGAGAGAAGGCAAGAAGGAAGGAGGTTAGGAAGGAGGAAGGGACACAAACAGAAAGCCAGACAGACTAGACACACAGGCAGACAGACAGACAGATATATATATATATATATATATATACATACATATATATAGAGAGAGAGAGATCAGGTGCATGCTGACGCTGGAATGTTAGCTCTTTGCTCTCCTGTTCCTCGACTTCCCTGGTGAGCCTCTCGATGTTCGTTGGCCTATTGTGGGTGTGCAGCATCTGACCTGCAATCGCATATCGTGGTCAGGATTGGTCAAGGAGAAAAGGAAGCGGAAAACAAAGTAGCAAGACAACATTGGATTACGCGCTATCAGGAAATGATTCTTTCCGACGATTCAATGGAGACGATGTTTGCGCTGTCCTTGTCACGAAAAGATTATACCCACGTGGAGAAAAGTCTTTGAGACAACCACTTACATCCAGCTTGTACGCACCTGCAGATTTGAACTTCTTTCTCGTCACCTCCCGTGCTGCCTGAAGGCTCTCTTGTCTCTGTTTCTGTATGGACGCGAGATCGATCCCTCCCGTGTTCCTTGAAGGCGGTTTTCCCGCAACCACAAGACGGGAGACTTCCTCGGGCTCCGGGAAGACGCGCGGTTTCGGTTTCGTCAGCTTGAATGGTTGCGGCTTGGTCAGGGGGCGCTTGGCGGGTTTCCCTGTGTCTGCGCTGTTGTTAGATGAATCATGCAGACTTAGGGTGATTCCGCTTTTGGAAGGGCTTTTGGGACTCTCCGGCGGGGACGCGGATGCAGAAGAGGACCCCTGCTGCTGCTGTTGAGGTGAGGTTCCTTCTGATGGGCCCGTGGCCTTCAAACCCACCTGAAAGCAAGCGAACAGTCGTGTAATCAAGTTTGCTTTATGCAAAATGGTGAGGGATTTTATTTCTATCTAATTTTTCTCCTCTAGACCGGTGACTTGCTCTCAGACGAACCAGCAAATTGACATTGTCATCCATGTGCTGGAAGATCAGCAGAAGAACAAGAAGAAGAGGAAGCGCAAGAAAAAAAGAGGAACAAAATGCAAATGGAAGCGAGGGGTGCCGAGAGTCTCACGTTAAAAGTCCAGTCGCCGCACAGGCATTTGCAAGGGAGTGTCTAGGATGAAAACTGCTCCAGGACTTGAGAGTGACAGAGAGGAAAAGAGTGCGCAAAGAGATGTATGGAGTGTCTCCCGCAGATGGGGAAAGATTCTTCGGAGGAAAGGGAGTTGAAGGGGTCATGAGGTCTTTCTGGCGCATGTCTGACAGGACGACGACGGGCGGAGTCGGAAGCAAAATCAAAAGTCCGCGCTGATCACGGATAAGAAAGAACCAGCCAAAATGTGCACAACCAGCCCCTGGTTCAACCAATAGACGGACCTCTCTGATCAAAGGCGCGAGGATTTGCATCTTCTTCTCCAAAGAAGGGAAAACGGATTCATGGAGATGAGACCAATCGTAGACCTTCGCCCAGTCCCGCAAGACCCAGTCACACAGGTCATGCCTATCCTGGATGAAGGCGAAGATATTGTGCATGGCAGGTGCAGGGCAGACATTGACGAACTTTTTGAATTCCTTCGGGCCCAACTCGTCGAAACGGTAGTGAAGGAGATAGAACATAATTTGGTAGAGGGTCTCATCACGGTGCTGCGTACCGGTGGGAAATCGAAATATGAGGGACTTTGAGAATGTCTTGAGGAACTCAATGTTTTGGAGAACACCAAAGAAAACCTGGGAGACAAACAGGGCGTCGCTCTGTTCTCTCAATTTGTTTTCTTTGAAGTATCTCTCAATAGAGGTGGCCGGAGTCTCCGTATTGGGAGAATAATTCTCCAGGGCCTTGCGCGCATGCTTGAGCAGGTCCAAATAGTGCTGGTCGGGGTCTGCAGCACCCCCCGGTCTGGAAGTTGTTGCTGCCGAAACGACGCTCATGGTTCAAAAGACGTTGTTCTGTCTTGGCATCAGGGAACCCGTACTGAGTGTTGTCCGCAAGCCTGAGGCCTCGTGACCTTGTTGGCTCCCACTCTTGCAGGAGGTGGAAACTTGCACAATAGGTTTGCGTTGGGGGAACCGATGGTTGGACTACGTAGCTAGAGAGGAAGGTCGGCCTCGCCTCATCTTCCAAATTAGTGCAATTTGTATGTATATATGTACATGCAAGTGTAAACATACGTCCATGCAACTTAATTATATGTATATAAGTTTCGATCCTTATTTTAATAGAATTCTGTCGTATACAATTAAATGCATGGTACAAGTGAGTGCGCGCGCTTTAATTTGCGTGCGGAAGTGGGTGGGGGTTAGTGGGTGTGTTTATCGGTGTGTTCGATGGTAACGCCAAATTCGCCGCCAATTAAGTTGTTGCGCGGCCTCCTCAGTTGACCTAGAGTGAGTCTGAGTGACTAGTAGTGACTAGTAGAGTCCCAAACCTAGAGTTAGCCCCACAGTAAACTGAGGAGCCTCGCAATTAAGACCAAATTAGACTAAATATGTGAGTCATTTGAAAATCTGTACGTTTAATGGCTGCTTATTTCAGAACATAAAACCCTATCATATCTTATTCTATGTTTAAATAATGTTTTACCTAGTGTTTTACTCTAAGTGAGTCGGTAACCGTTGGTAGCCTATGTAAGCTTCCAATTCTGCAAGTAAAGCATGATAATTTCAGTTTGAATAAGTTTGAACATACTTTTTATTCCGGATTTATTATCATTCCGTTTAAATCTGTTTTTATCTTTTTTACAGTTTTTCATGGACTTAAATAAAAGTCACTTATCGGCAAAACGGCTCGAATAAGGAATGTAACGGATGTCATTTTTCGGATTAGAGAATGCAATGAAGCTTCTTTGGCTTTCTTAGGGCTTCTTTTTCCCCTGTTCTCCACTCCCCAGCCTTTGAAACGCTTCACCCCTTGCAGCGGAGCCAGAGAGATGCATTGAGATCTGCAGCGTTCCTTCAGCACAACTCTTCTCCACAGCCCCTTTACTTCCCAGCGCTTTCCACCCGTCCACTCCTCTTTCCAACTGGCGTCTCCATCCGCCACTTCGCATCACTTTGTGCTCTGCCTGCCCACTTTGTGCCCTTTGATCGATCGATGAATTGGTTCCACGCAGCGGCAATCAGAGCACGCAAGATTTGCATGCGGGGAGGTCAACACAAGGGGAGGACGGACGGACAGACAATCAAGGAAGGAAGGAAGGAAGGAAGGAAGGAAGAGAGGAAGAAAGAAAGAAAAGAAAGAAGGAAAGAAAGAAAAGAAAGAAGGAAAGAAAGAAAGAAAGAAAGAAAGAAAGCAAGAAAGAAAGAAAGAAGGGAAGGACGGCCGACCGACCGAATGGACGAACGAAAAAGAGAAAAGAGGAAAGAAAGAAGGAAAGGTTCTTCGGCTGAGGAATTCCGTTGGCGCACGAAGGAGGCAGGCTCGCATCCCATCTTGTTTCACTGCACTCGCCCATTCCCTTGGGGGGGCAGTTGCTGTTGCTGCGGCCCTCCTTGCCCCTGTCCCAGCACAGGAACTGCTTTTCCAGGCTCTATGAGGTACGAGGCGATCACCTGTGCAAGTGCCGAGGCGACCTTCGGGTGTGCGGCGTGAACCCCTACCCTGATCAGCTTTCTGCAGGTAGTCGAGCGAGAGAAAAAAGGGCGGAGGGGAGGGAGACGAAAACGGATGATTTAAAAAATCATGCAGACTATACGACTCTTTCGGTGGGGAGACATGCATGTATCGCAAGTCGATCATCTGTAAACCGAAAATGAGGCCGTGCCACCTCCGGTCGAACGAGACTCCATCGAAAGAAGATGTGCAACGGATAATTTCGATCTCTGGTTTCCACCGCTTTTTGAGTTCGTCCCTTCCTGGAACAGCCAACCAAATTCAGACAGTGACAGAGTCAACCAATCTGCGCCAATCTCTCCACATTACCGTCCCTCCATCCATTTCTCCGATGTGAGTGGAACCTTTCTGAATTTGACTGACGCAAGAGAGAACGCGAAAGAGAATAAACAAAGGGCATGGAGAAAGGAAGAGACGGACAAAAGGAGCGAGCGAGCGAGAGACAGAGACAGAGAGAGCGCGTTGGGAAGGGCAGGGGACATGGAGAAAAGAGAAGGCGCGGCCAGCAACACGAAAAAAAAACTCACCGCGACTTCTCGACGTCCAGCTTCACCATCGAGGCTACCGTCACTTTTTTGTCCGCTTGGCCCTGCAGGCAAGTCAATCCATCGATCGACTCGATCAACCTCCATTCACACAAACTCTTCAGAAAATCGAGAATCGAGAACTCAACAAAGGTGGGTGTCCACATTTTTTTTCTTTTCGGCTTGGAAATCCGGAAAACAAACGAGGACTCGCGGTGACGGTTTCTCACAAGATGAGCAAGCAGGTGGACGAAAACAAAAGGGCAAGAAAGCCAGCCAACGGGAAGTGAGAAAGCAACCAGGCAACTAACAACCATCCAGCAGACGAAAGCAGGAAAGCAAGCAACCAGGCAACGTAAGAGCAATCAGGCTTTACAAAGAGAAAACGACCAAGCCTGCAAGCCAGCAAATGAGCCGACGAACCGGTACCGGCGTTCCTGTGTGGAAGCTTCCTGAACCACAGATGGATGCCCCAAGCTGCACGCAGGCAGGCAGGCAGGCAGGCAGGCAGGCAGGCACAGTTGGCATTCCAATTGTATCATGTCATATTTTCAAGACATCAGAAGCGCATGGGACGACAGGAGAATTTAGTCATACAAAGGCAGAAGCTAGAAGGGGGGCAGAGGACGCCCGGAGGGAATGCAAGATGCTGATGCAGAGGAGACGCACACAGGAGGGAACAGAACCCAATGCAGAACAGGAAGGGCCACGACCCCTTGTGAACGACGACCATTCACTGCCTCCCTTCCTGTCTCCATGATGACGAAGGATATCTTTCTCAGACAGACAGACAGACAGACAGACAGATTGATTGATCTGATGTTTCTTTTTTCTTTGAAAATCCAAAGTCCTCAAATCCGCTTGAGCCAATAGCATGCAGGCAAGCTTAGAAAGCCCCTTTCTCTTTTTTGGAACTCATCGAGGGCCACCTCCAGATGGTGTGAACGCGCTCCACGGACTAAACGATTGGCTTGCTGACTGACTGACTGACCTCCTTGCCTGCGGGAGAGTGCAGGTTGAAGGCATGCACAACGTAGCCAGGGAGATCCGCCTCTTTGACTGCGAGGGGACCGGCGAGAGCGCACCCACTCGCAGACATTTCCTGCATAAGTAAGTCCACAAGAAGGACGACTTCCTCTCTCAATCCACGCATCTATCGGTCAACGGGAGAGGAGAAAAGTTGCACGGCTCAAGGAAAGTCGACAACGAGGGGGAGAAAACGGGAATACTGGAGGGGGCGAAGGAAGGAAGGAACGCAACGGAAAGGCACCGAAAGAGTGGAGGCAGGAAAAAACGAAACGCAGTTCTCTTTCTTTGTCCCCCTTCCCCCCCCCCCCACTCCTCAATTCAATGCACTTCGTCTCTCTGTCCGAGTCTCTGTCTGTGTGTATTCTGGCTCTTTGGCTCGACCTCGTGATTGTTGTCTGTCATTCAAGTTGAGAGACCTAAGTCGGTGAGACTATGCTGCGCGGTAGGTCTTCGTTCGACCGAGGCAGCGTTGACGAAGGAAGCATCACTGCTCGCGGATCGATCCATCGATCGATGACTTTCCTGCAAAGTGGGCTCCACTTCACATTCACGCTTCTTTCTCTTTCTCTCTCCCTACCCCCCGCTCTTTTTTTTCACATTTGGACATGAAAATGTGCAAAGTGCCTCAGCAGGTACAGACAATCACGAGAAACTTTCTCTAGCTTCTTTCTTCAGCCAGATACCGACCTTCCAATACTTGATAAAAGAGGGCGCCGACAGTTTTGCCGGAGAGACAAATTTGGTAAGAGGAGAGGGCAGCGACAGAGCGACCTGGCGTGCTTGCGGACCCTGCAGACAAACAGAAAAGCAAAGAAGCACGGTATCTCAAAACCATGCCGGACTGAGTCAGGACAGTCGACGGCACTTAGTTGCTGTAGCAACACACACACACACACATACACACACACACACACACACACACAGAGAGAGAGAGAGAGAGAGAGAGAAACCGGCAGACACATTGAAGATGTACAGAGACTAATTCTTCGACTTATCATCAGAAATGAGGGCGAAATGAGAACAAGCGGAGTGAGTGAAAGATCAAAGAAGGAAGAACCTTCTTTCCTTTCTCTCCACATTTCCCTCCGCCCCTCCCTCCCTCCCTCCTTCCCACCTGCCATCTACTGCGAGGGTGTGCATGCATATCGATGTCCCTCTGCATGTCTACGCTACTTCCAAGAGCTCTCATTGTTTTCCTTCTGTGGAATTACTCCTAAGAAACGTGCTTCACTCAAATTAGTCCAAGCGAAAGACAAAAATGCAACAACAAGGAAACGAAGAAGAAGCCGTCAGCACACAGAAAGGCCGCTAGCTTCTTCTCCTTTCCTATTTTGTCACTCTTTCACCAAAAACACCCACCCGACTTCTTTGGTGTCCCCGCAATCCTGTTTCGGCAATGCCCCAATAGCCAGGTAGATAGACAGAGAGACAGAAAAAAAGAGACAAACAGACCGACCTGTGGAGACGGCACGACTACTGCTACTATGAGTTTCGGAGGATTCAAGTAAGGCTGGAGGCAGAGGAGGTCCACAGTAAGGACGGCACTTTCCCCCGCATGGAGAGTCTGAGGAGGAGATTCCATCTTCGATCTCATCTGCGGAATCTCCTCCACCGAGACACTGCACCCACACACTCACTCACTCGCTCACTTACTCACTCACTAATTGGTCCTCACTAAATGAAATAACCTATTCATCGATCAATCCTCCACTTGATCACGCAGTCCGACGCGCTGGACTTTAGACAGAGGAGTAAAACCGACACTCGCAGCCCCTCCGACAGAAGTGACAGGACGAACCAGGCACAAAATGAGTTCGCACGACGCAAGAGACTACGGCAGGTGAAGAGAAATCGGCGTCCCCTTCCGTGCCTCATTGGCATGAATTCATGCAAAAAGACAAACAAGATCTCACTCATGCACCGCAGCGCTCATGAGCACATTGAAAATTCTCCTCGACTTCTTCATTGCCTTTTTACACCGCCAAACCTTCTCCACTATACCGGGCCCTTATCAAAATACTTCCCAAGAGTCGACCCAAATTTCCTTCCGTCACTTAAAAAAAGGCGTGCGTACCTCTGCACTTGGAGAGCCCCCGCAGCCCCTGCACTCTGCATGGGAGTTTTATTCACAAACTGCACAGCCAGCCTTCCCTGGGGTCCTCGGTAGTCGCCCTTCACATTCAGACACAGGGATGGGGACACGAACAGAGGACCTGCCTTCGACACACACGAATACCTGCAAGGGCAAGGGAAGTCAAGCACCCATGCACGCAGGCGAATTATTTTTCGTCCACTCGCTCAAACATGACAGTGCCCCCCCCCCCCCAACAAACACACCTTCTCTCCTGCCATCTACACCACGCCCCCAGTGTTTGAAGACCAACAAGGAAGGCAGGCCGACAGACACTTCTCGCCGGGCGTTTGGACAAAAAACGGCATTTTGATCAATTTTCAGCATTGTATGTAAAGGAACTCCTGGAAAAAAAGAGAGGACGGAACGACAAAGAGAGAAAAGGCAAATGAGCCGAAAATGAACACGGAGGAAAAACGATTCGCTGCTCAGTGGCACTCGCCCACCCGCTCAGTCCCCTCCCCCCCCCACACACATACAGCTTCCCTGAGCTCGGCACTAAGCCCCCACCCTGAGCAAGATCTTTCTCCCCTCCCGGAGATTGACAGTCATCAGCCGAAAGGAATGGAAAGGGTCATTCAAGGCACTCACCTCCACATAGACGACGCGTCTGTAGGTGACGGAGGGGGGAAGGTTGGCACTGGCGGTTCGTCCTCCTCGTCTTCCCCTTCTTCTGAGCCCTCGTCGGAATCCAAAGAGCTCTCTTCCTCCTCCTGCAGCTGGGCGTGCCCCCTCCTGAAAACAAAAGAAAGAAAAACAAGAATAAGAACGGAGGGAGTCAGACGCGCCACAGAGATATATTTATGGGGAGGTCCCTTACTCTCTCGCACAGAAAAGCCCATACGTACACATGCGTGGCCCTCGCAAATGATCATGCTCGTGCCATGCCTCTCAGCATGTCGAAATTCGCATACCAAAATGCGATCCCGAATCTTCCTTGAAGAAAGGCGGGTGGGTGAATGCTTCACTGTGAGGGACAGACCGAACGAACACATGAAGGAAGGAAGGGAGGAAGGAAGGAAGAAAGAAAGGATGGGAGGCACGACGGAACAAGGGAAGGAGGTAAGTAAGGCCCAAGAGATTCGAGGAACGAAAACGGCAGAACGCTCATCGTAAGAGTGGACGGCAGCGCCCACACACACACACACACACACACACACACATGCAAAGACAGAGAGGAGGGGGAGGGGCATTGCGGAGACAGAGGAAGAGAGGCCTTGGTCGAGAGAAGAGAACTTGGCGGGGAAAAAAAAAGTGGAATTCGATTTCAACGATCACTTCGCTCTCCATCTCCACAAACCTACCTGCCGTCCTCCTCCTCCTCTTCGCTCTCTTCCTCCCCCTCTCCGTCGGACGACGAT